>JBBPFP011244524.1:0-22633 GCA_037974795.1 Kaempferia galanga
AAAGGTTGAAGCTGGAGCTTGGTTCGTTATCCCTAGGCTCGAGCTCGAGCTCGGCTCGTGTTCGATTCAAGCTTTAGTTCTTAAGCTTGCGCTCGGCTCGTAATAGAATTAAATAGTTCGAGTTTGGTTAAAAAAAGCTTGTTTAAAAATTAAACGAATTTAGTTTGAGCTCGTTTAAGATAATTAACTATAATAATTAATAATATATTATTATATTTATTTTTTATGTGATATTTAGTAATATTTATAAGATAAACGAGCTTCTTAGCGAACATATTTGCGAACTTCTTAACGAGCAAGTTCGTAAGCTTTTAAATGGACATGTTCACGAACTCACGAACTAAATACTGTTAAACTTAAGCTCGGCTCAATAATATTCTCAAGCTCAAAATCAGACTTGAACTCAACTTATTAACTTAATCGAATTGACTTGAACCAATTTATTTTCAACCTCGTGAGCAGCTTGGCTCGTAATCCTGCTCATGAATCCTGCAAACGGTTGTAACTAAAAAATTATATATAAAAATATAAAATCAATTATATATCTTTTAAGGATAATTATATATAATTAAAAATTAGATTACTCCCAGAAATTAGTTTAATCAATTTAATAAATGAGTTAATTTATGACGTAGCTTTTCAATGAATTTGTGCTACACTCTTCTAGAACGTTCCAATCGGAGGGCTCCAGAAACTCCAATCCTCCGCATAAATATAACCGGTCTCGAGATCCTTCTCCAGATCTCCATCGAGCGCTTGGTGGCTTTTCCTCAACCCTAATTCTACGACCATGGCGAAGTACGGCGAGGGCGACAAACGGTGGATCGTCGAGGAGCGCGCCGACGGCACCAACGTCCACAACTGGCACTGGACGGAGCGCAACTGCCTCGAGTGGTCCCGATCCTTCCTCTCCTCCCACCTCTCCGGCCTCACCATTCTTGACGGGGAGGGCGGCCTCACCATCCGCACCAAGGCCCTCGATAAGCTAGACGGTGACGCCTACGTCAATATCCGCAAGGGCAAGATCATTCCCGGGTACGAGCTCTCCCTTTCCCTCGGCTGGGAGGGTGAGGCCTGCGACGTCGCCGATGGCAGCGCACCTCCGCTCCTCAAGGTATCCGGCACCGTTGAAGTTCCCTACCTCGCGGATGAGAACGCTGGGGAGGACCCTGAGGTTAGAATCACGCTCCGGGACGATGATGGCCCGATTGGGCGCCGGATCAAGGACGCCTTCGTGGCGAAGGGCAAGCCGGTGATCTTGGAGAAACTTAGGATTTTTGTGGCGATGATGAGCAAGGGCGGCCCTGCAAAGGAGGAGCTTGAGGCGAAGAAACCTCTATCGGTGACTGCCAAAAACATCCCAGCGACAGTTCCAGCAGCTGAGGCAAAAGCTCCGGCGGCTGCCTCTGTGAATAATGCAGTGGCTGCACCGCCGAAGGAAAAGAAGAAGAATAAGGAAGGTTTCAAAAGCATATCGTTGACGGAGAAATTCTACTGTAGGGCGAGGAACATTTATGAGATTCTGATGGATGAGAATCGGTGGAAGGGATTTACACAGAGCAACGCAAGGATCAGTAAGGAAGTTGGTGGGCAATTCAGCCTCTTTGATGGATCGATCACTGGTGTCAACGAGGAGTTGCAGGAATCTAAGCTGATCGTTCAGAAGTGGAGATTTGGAAGTTGGCCAGATGGACATTATTCCACAGTTAGTGAATATTTGATATTCCCTTCTTGGGCGTATCTGTTTTCTTGCGTTTGATTTCTGCAGCTGATTGTATACATTTCGTTCTTGCAGGTGAGACTGACTTTTGACGAACCTGAACAGGGTGTTACCATTGTGAAATTGACTCAGACAGACATTCCGGTGGAAGATAAGTAAGCTTGTTTTCTCAAATCAACCACCATTTTTTGTTTTCTACGCAATCTTTTCTATCTTTGACATTGCATATTTGATCTTGTTTGAAGATACGGGAACGCAACAGTTGTGGAGAACACAGAAAGAGGATGGAGGGATCTCATCTTTCACAAGATACGTGCTGTATTTGGCTTCGGAATGTAGAAATAGCACTTTTCCTTCTGCTAGCAAGTTACAATGTCGTTATTTCTTGGCGCATTCAAATTTTATCACAAATTGATGCATGATCTTAATATGTTTTGTTGTTATTTCACTTGGGGATGGTATCAAAACTTGAGACAATCTTTTTACTTGTTGCTCAGCGTCAATGTACCCTCAGTATGATATGAGAAACATATTCTACACTGTAACATGTTAAACTTCCACTGCATTTTGATTTGTGGTTTTAGTATTATATTGCTTTTGTAGCCTAATTCTTGCAAGTGATCTTGTTTATGATAATTCTGTTTGAATTTGGTACGAAATCATGTTCCTCTTGTGAATTATGATTTCCACTTTGTACTTAGAGATGCCTAGATAGCCAATTAGAATTATTGAGATATATGGAGGCATTCACTCCCCTACTGCATAAATATTCTTTGAAGCCTACAGAATCTGTCCCTAAGAGTTCATTATTTGTCTCTAAACATTTGGCTAACCATAAAATCTTGTTAGGGCGGATTAGCTCTCTAACTTTAAATGCCACCCTTTTATACCTTGCTAAGATATATGCATTTATTTTTAAAATTTGAAGAAAAAGTAGAGGGAAATGTACTATTCTTCATCTTGTTCTCTAAAAGCATCTATTTATATATATATAAGTTTGCCTTGAATACATTGATCATTTGTATTTTCTGCCTCTGAAACTATAATGCGGTTACTATGTTTTTATTTCAAATAGCATTTAACCAAAATACATATCTTCATTAATATGCTTCTAACCTATATATACATATATATTGTATACATATTACGTTTTCTTCTCCTTTTTTGTTGCTTTCTGATATGGGTGATTATATTGTTATTTTTTACGCAAGTAAAATAAGCTGATTAAAATTCTAATGTTTGTATGGTTTAACTCACTTCTTTTTACATTGTTTTCATTTGTAACAGTCGATCTTCACAAAGTTTGATTATATCGGATTAATTATAATCAGAAATTTTTTGACTATGCATTATTTGTATGTTACAGTTTCTTTTGTGATATTATTTAGTTTCTTTCTTGCTCTCAAATTTCAGGATATTTTTTACCGTCTGTTTGTATGTGTTGTTGGGAGGTTATTAATGGAAAAGGAAGGGAGGGATAACTTCCTTACCTCCTAAATCGGAGTATGGAAATAGGGAGTAAGGGAAAGTAAAAATTATCTTTCCTTACCGTCCCTCACCTCATCGTTTCCCAAACGGATGGGACCTATCTTCTCCCAAACAGATGAGGATCAGGAGGAATGTGGTTGACTTTATAGGACATAACGTTCGGAAGCGCATAATATGGAAGTATGTTGTCGATCTTGATAGTTGATTTGTGATTGAATACATTGATATTGGTTTGTCTTGAGCGTCCCTGACAATCTGTCCGACATTGATATTGATCTAATAATGTTGGACTGGACTGGTGGACGGTGAGTACTTTCTAATTTAATTTGATCATCGATGAGAAATTTTTATACGTGATGTCAATTATCCAAGATAAATGGGTGTAAGTCTGATATCAATTAAAAAAAAACTATCTTTCATATTGGTAGAAGTTATCGGGTATTATAATATTTAATTAGTGTTAAAATCAATATGAGACGGTGTTAAATCCGACGTATTGTTGAACACATTCAAACACTTCAACGTGTCTAAAGGTTTTTTTTTATAAAAAATTTTCTCACCTATTGAGCATGTTAGAGGTGTCAGAGGAGATACCATGTGGCAGCGGGGTTAAATCATCTAAAACATTATGAATTAGGCGGTTTCATGAATTCATAAAAAAAATTAAAATAAATAAAATAAATTTTATATCTTCAATATTTTACTTATAGATATTATTTTTATTTTAAAATTATACTTACATTGTTTTTCAATTCGCCTGTCAACTCAAGCGTATCGTAGTCATGGATTTAGGTTGATTAAATTTTAATCTAACCTATTTAAATTGTTTGACGGGTAGGGTAATTTCACGGGCTCAATTAAAATTAACGGTGAGCCTCATGTTTATTTTATTAAAAAAATAAAAATTCTAAAATTAAGAATAAAGATTGTATTTAAATTTTAAATTTTGAAATGGTATTTATTTAATATAAAATAATAATGATAATTGAATGAGTAGGCAGTGAAATTTATAAATAATGAGTATAAATATTAAAATAAATGTATATATGGATTTACAATAATAAATTTTAATGTTAAAATAAAGATAAAAAAAAGTAAAGATATTAATGAGTTGATCGGTATTATAACAATCATCGTTCGCTTAGAGTTCACATTGGCGTCCATACAAATTATTCTTTGTCCATTGTATCATCGTATTTTTCCTACAATCTTTCAGTGTATATTGTGTTGCTAGAGAAAATTGAGGAATAATTAAACTTTTTTTAATCACAACTGTGTTGAGCCATTGCAAAGAATAAGGCACCTTGACTGAAGGTCATTGCAAAGAATAAGGCACCTTGACTGAAGCTTATCAGGCTCTTTTATTTTATTTATTTTTTTCTTGCTGGCATTTGACGAGCCAACACTTGGACTCTGATTGGAAGATGCTCGGCTTTCCTCCCGCGTTTCACTTGTAGAATCTGGATTTTATCCCCACGAGAATATTCAATTGTTGTTATAAAATTGAGAAAAGGCAACTAAAATTCTTAAACAATTCGAAATCACTTCAAAAATGGAAAATAAATTTGACTAATAATGAGTGAGACCGATAAGATTTGAGGTTTATTATGCGGTATTGAATAAAATTTTACATATACAAGACCACAATGAAGAGCAGTTTCTGCTAAGTATCCTCTAACAAACTCAATGATGTAAAGAATACCTTTCAACTGCCAATAAAGAATCGTATGATTAATGCTCGATCAGACTGTAAGATCCATTGATCTCTATGGGCTGAGCTTTCCTATCAAATCGAGTAGGTATTTGCACTCCGTGGAAGGATTAACTTTGTCTGCCTTCACGACTGTTACTTTCACTTGCTGCTCATCCCCATAATGCTCTTCCTTGATTTTGAGCCTGAAGAGGTACTGCTTAAAGAGGCACTGTCGAATGGCATCCCCAAACCTCTGATCGTTGTGTTCTCGGTGCTTCAGCTCATAGAGCTCCCTCGCTGAGCAACCAATGATCTCTACTCCAGACTCCTGGAAGGCTGTTACCCAAGTTACTCCCGTATGGTCCTGCATTTGTAACTGAAGAAGATAACGGTAATCACATTTATCGAATTCTTTAGCACATCGATCGCAAGACCACCTTCCACTAGGATCCTTCATCACTTTCTTATTGCACAGTCTATCACCGATCGTTAAAGGACAAGCTGTGTAACAGAAATTATCCGTCTTTATGAATGAGATGCTGGCTTTAACTGTCACCCAATCGGGTTTATTTCCTCTTCCCAAACCCTCACCTTTGATCTGTGACACAGTCTTTCGGCAATCATTCGAAGGGAGACCGGGCATCATATCTCTTGAAATTGAGTTGCTGGATGCATCCTTTCCCTCTCCATCAAACCATTCTCTCAAGATACGAGTCTCTGGAAGAATAGGATCGATAAAGAGTTGGGTGGAAGAAATCGTGCCAACTGACTTACCACTGAAGTCGCTTACTTTTCCCGCCTTAACAGCTAATACAGGAAATAAACCAGAATCAAGCTTCTCTTCTATTTGTCTGCCTTCTCTGTTGCAAAACTCCCCCCATAGAGTTATCTCAACACTAAGAGAAGATAGATCCTTCAAGTTAAGAATTCTTCGTTGTGTTTCCATACCGTTCTTCCTCAGTATAGCCACTGAAGGGTTAATAGATGTAACAATACCAATAACATCAACAATCGAATTGTTCTCTGCATTCTCTATATCACTTATTTTTCTGAAATTAAATTGTTGTGTTGGAATTGAACCATCTTCGTCTGGGCAGAGCTGCAAAGTAGTTGTTTCCTCTAAAAATATTTCCCAATGATTATTGAGGTGGTTAAAATTTTTCTGTGCCGGTTTTAGACTTCCTTTGGATAGTAGGTAAACCTTTCCAACCTCTATAGATTTGTAGAATCGATCGACCACAGCATTGAAACAAGTTGCACGAATCTCTCCTCCATCTGAATCAAGAAGGTCAAAGGAGAATACTTTACCATCTCCCTTAGCATTATTATATCGGCGGACCTCTCCTTTTGTTGTCACCCGTGCTTTGATTGCCCATCGACCCTGATAAGGATTCAAAGCAGCAATCGGAATTATCCTAGCAGGCGCTTCATTTTTCATAATTGCCCCATGGCTCTTGTAGTTGGGAGGTGGCTGGTACGAGGATTGGAGCTGTGCATTTGAACTCGAGCTTTTGTTCCAAGAATTCATAGCTGAGCTGGAAACAAGCTTTGCAGGCAAGGAAGAACTTGTAGCCTGATCCCCCGAATACCCTATACTGAGACCATTCGATAACTCAGGATTGTCTGATACAATCTCTGGAGGCAGCATAGGATTCCCAATTGTCTCAGAGTCTCTAATTAAAATTTTCATGTTCACGATAACAATAATTCTGTACAATAACACATTTTGTTTTTAGATACGAAAAATCTTATAGAAGTAAGATGCAGAATCATGAAATCTCAAGTATAGATGTATATGACAATAGGGTTTTGCAAACAAGTTACTGCATGGATCATTTGCTTACAATCAATGTAATCTATGGATAGAGGAATAGATAGAGTTGAACATAGTAAAATAAAATTGAAATATTTCTTTGAAACTATTGGTGTACAAATTTCGTGGAAAGCTAATGATGATAAGCTGTTTTTTGAAATTCTTCGACAGCTAATTACAAGTTGTTCTCTTCATTGGAACAATAGGATCGTTATGCTTGCTACTATGTTGAAGAGATGAAATAGAGCCAAACGCTATCCTTTTGATTAGAGAGGTTGATTCAATTATCAGAAATAGAATTTAGACCTAAAATTAAACTGCATTCTGCAAAACAAATATCAATGGGAGAGAAGGAAATTAAAAACTTTCATAAAAGTTATCATAGAATCAAGAATGAGGGTTTCATTGCACACATGCCAGATTATGAATTAGCAACTGCAACGAATATCTAAAAAACCACCATGGAAATGATAAAATCATGCAGAAGGGCATCGATTTCATACCCAAAAAAAAAGCATTTTTTTGGAGTATAAGATCGAAGAAGTGATTATTGGACAAACCTCCGGTTCTTCACGGTGCTGCAGACGTACTCCAAGAGCCTGACGACGGAGCCAACCCCCACCCCGCCGCTCTCAGCGATCTCGTTGAGTTGGGCAGCCAACAGCGCTTGCTGCGCTGCCGAACCATCGGAAACCACCGCCCGGTACCGCTCCTTCGCCCCCGCCACCTGCTTCAAATCCAGCAACTGGACGACCGGTTTCAGGTCGAGATTACCGCGATTAACTTTCGCGATCGCGTTTGCCGTCAGCCTCACAGCCATTCCCCACTCAAGCTCCCGCCCAATCGCAATACTATATCCTTGAAGTTCCGATCGGTCATAACACACAAAATCCTACGAAAGAAGTGCGCTTTTCGGATCGGAGAGCGTACAAATTAGGAATTAGGGTTCGCGACTCTTAGCAAAGTCAGCTATCAGAAAATAATAATAATAAAAAAACATAAAATTTAGTTCCAGAATTTACCTTTGACTTTTTGTGTCCAACCACCTCCATAAAAAAGAGTATGCGGGCTACACCATGGTTTCCCTTTCTTATATTTACAAAATCACGTATACCTGAGTTAAATTCCTCTCTTTCTCAATTATTCAGATTGTCTAAAATCAAATACATTTTTGTTTAAGATTTAAATGATAGAATTTTTGGAAAAAAAATACAAAAATTTACGACTCATTTAAGCTCAAAACTAAATTCTTTAAACACTTAAATGAAGTATTTAATAACTAATAGTGGCTTAGTCTAGTGATATCGAAATGTTTGCTCTCGCCGGATTAGAATTAGCTCATCTTTAATATAGTAACACCTTGTAGTTAAAGACCATAGAAAATCTTATCGAAGGCGCCTCTACAAGATTTGCATTCGTCGTAACAGATACAAAAGATCCAGCAAGTACAAACATGAACAAGAAATGGTATTGCAAAATTGCTCTATCAAGTGAGAAATCAATATTACAAAATCATAAACTAGAAAAGCAAAAGCCGAAATATATAACTTACTTGCCGATAAGCCAAGAAGTATCTCCTCAGTAGTTTCTTGTTTGCACCCAGTACAAAGGTAAAAATTTAGGCGAACCTTAACAAGGATCGTAAGATCTCCATTCGGGACTCGTATGCTTCGGAATGAACATTTAACACGATTTCACAATTCTGATGCAGCTCGAGATTTAAGATCCCTCAGTAGAGCCTTAGCTGCCATTCTCTTTGCAGTCTTCTTATTAGGCCCTGTGACAGTTGCGGTATGAATTGTCCCGTTGGTTTCTACTTCTGCAGTCATGTTCCTTGCGCGGTTTTGAATGGTCATTTTGTATGTCAGTTGGTAGTGATTATTAGAACAAAAGTGCTGTAATTCATGTACAGGATTCGGCTCGACTGTTTCTGGACTGACCATTGGTTCCAGCAGCGGCTTCATACTGTCCCATACAACTTCTTTGTTATATCCGGAGTCGACAAAGATAGCTCCGGCAATGGATTCTATGATATCTCCCAACACCTTTATAAAATTAATTAAGCATTGAAGCACAATACATCTGAATTACTCGCAAAACACTAGTGAACTTGCATAACTTGAATGAAAGGAAACAAAAAAGATTTTGTACCTTAGGTGGATCTGCATCCGATACATCCGATGAAGCTGCAAAATTGTTTGCACAAAATTCAAGGTAACATGTCATCCTTTTATGCAACTCCGATGAAGCATGAAGAATGTGCTTATTCAGTCTGGCTCTAATAGCTGCTCGAGCATAGCAGTCGTTACTGACATTTGCCGATCTAAGATCAGTCAACATTCTAGGAGACAATCCAGGATATTTGTTGTAAAGGTACCAAGTCATGAGAAAGTCCAAAACCGCATCACCAAGAAACTCGAGCCTCTGCATTAAGTAGAAGAGAGAACACTTGGAGTTACAGCAGACAGGTGAGACATCGACATGAACTAAATATGTATAGCTAATGTGCAAGAATTAGAAATAGAAAAGAGTTAAAATGTTCTCTCACACAGGGTTTCCACAGACAACCCGGTGATGATTGGACAACAGGAAGCACGATACGAATAATACAAACCTGATAGCATCCAGGAATATCAGGAAGCTGATACGAAGCATGAGTTAATGCTTCAAGCAAAAGTGTGGGATTTTGGAATGAATAATTTAGTAGCAACTCAAGGTTGTTTGTATTTATGTACATTTCATACTTCAGCAAATCTTTCCTTTCAGGGGTAGTTTCCTGATGGAATTCCATCTTTATACCCAGCCACTCGATAAATTTCAATGCTGCCTTTTCTCCGGCAGCAGTAAGGAATACTCCTATCAGTGCTTCTACGGTATCAGCAATGACTTTGCCTTTGATGATTCTTGTACGACTAGTGTAAGTACCACTTGAATCTGGGAACAAGGTAGTCTCTTCAAAATGATCCGCACAACTACCGGGGATAAACCATTCTTTAGGATCAAATTGCCTATTACGAATAAACCCCTGCCAATACAATAAATCACAAAGGCGATCATTTGGGTTATAATTTAAACATAAACATACAAAAACCTCTACGTCTAAAACACAACTGCTAAGCAATGCCCAAATATCAAGAACTTGACGAGAAAGGATTACTGTCATTTGTAATCATCACTCCAAAAGCAATTCAAATCAAGTGTAGTGTAAAGAAAAATAAAACTTACTGGGACGTGGCGATCACATCCAAGCCTGCAAAGCGCAACATTTGACACTAATTCATCCTTCTTAGCACTTAATATGCCTTCATGATGATGCTTATAAGCCCTGAAAAGTTTTTGATTCACAGCATACTTCAGAAAAGAATCTCCAAGTGTTTCCAGGGACTCTAGGGAAAATTCTTCTTGACATTTATCCGTGGTGATTGCTTCCAGAACCTACAGAATTCCCTTTTAGCCGATTTTGCTCAAGCGGATTTATGCAGGAAACTAATTAATGATTCAAAAGTAAATATTCTACTAGTCAAAATCCAAATATAAGAGGCATCAAAATTTACCTGAGAAAGTGGAACATCAATGTTCTGCATGGAATCAGTGAGGATGTTTTTCTTTAGTCTGGAAGCAAGTAGCAAACACTGGATACGATGCATGATTGATGGAGCAAAGGAGAAAGTGTATACAGTATTGGCTGAGATAGGAGACATAATGATGGTACAAATTTCAGGGGGCAATTCAACAGCTGCATCACTATTAACTGGAGAATATTACAGTGGCAAGATCAGACACAAATTAAGGAGAAAAAATATATATCATAAATTCAATGAAAGCTATATAAATCATTTTCCATCATCGACTGAGTAGGATAATCTACCAAACTAAGTTATGATTTAACAGTAGTAAATCTCTTTCAACTTTTTTTTATAGCAATTCTTAATTCTTCCTTAATCACCTCAGTTATCATGATGAGGATAAAATTGAAATCCTGATATCAACAAGTTGATTGAGGATGAGTCAGGAGAGCGCACCTGTTAGGCACAGTGATCATGCTTTACAAATGCATGATCATCAGAGTTTATACAATTCCATTTTAGTTTCCAGTCTCAAGTCAAGATTTTGCATACACATATTGCAGCTACTTTACAATGATGTGTTTATGACTTATATGCCACTTTATCACTCAAAGATACAGTTAAGAGTTTGATAACATCTTGTTCTAGGACTACTTGTTCTTTAATAATCTATGCTTCGTTAGACTTCAAGTCAACCATTAACCATAGCAAAAGAAAAAAAGAAAAAAAAAGAGATGGTTTTGATTCAGAAAATGTTCGTTTGATAATCAGAATAAATCAAAAAGTATATGTAACTCAAAAGTTAAAACATAAAAATTGCTAGCAAAGATACATGAATTTTGGTGTTTGCATGTGCAAATACAAACTGAAAACTGAAGATAAGTAAATAATTATTTGCACATAAATGACAGAATGCTAAATTTGAAAAACCACAATACCCTTCTCCGTCCGAAAAGAACGTTTCTGAAGGTAGTTTTCAGCTTTAAAAAGATGTCTACCCGAAAGTAGAGGTTGATTTTCACAAGTCAACACAACATCATGCCTGCAATTTTAGAAAAAGTAACAAACTAAAATAAAACATGAATAAAGAATTACATTACAATTCAAGGATAATAAAGCTACCTTGACTGAAAATATTCTTTATATGATAGAACTCTTCCATCTTTCAGCATAAATGTGGAATTTATATTTAAGTCAGAAAGAAACCCATTAACACAATAAAATTTACCACTATGAGGTGTATAAACAATACAGTGCTGAAGCATACAACCGCAAGTTGGACCGCTTATGGTTTGCACTAAAGAAAATGATCCTTTTGAAACACAAGAATGTGCAGTATCCTTGACAATCCCCATGTGGAAAAAAGATGATTTAACACATTCCCAATCAACTCTTCCACCAACTAATGGAACAAGTAGATAAGCAATAGTTGTAGAGATCTGATTCTTATGCAGACAATCTAGGGAATCCATTAGCTTACTATAATCACAATGAAGTAGAATATTAAATATACTAATCTGGAATGATTTAGCCATCGTAACCTGAAAAATTCAAAGATACGCTACAAAAGCTTTAAAACACAAGCCTAGTAAATTTAATAACAAAAACATTAGTTTTTTTCTCCAAATAATATGCCTTGCATAGTACCTGCTCGCGACTAAGGTGCACAATTCCAGAATAGTTTAATTGAACTGATACAGGACCCCGTGAATCTTTCAAACCAAAAGAATAAGAAAGAAAAGCAGATCCCAATTCAGTTTTGACAATGAGCATCATATCGTTGAAGGCAAAATCATAGTTGAAATGCTGGTCAATAGTTATCTTGTAGCAATGGTACAAACCAAGACAACAAAATGAGGACCATGAATCCACCAAGTCACTAGGAAAATAATCAGTTTGTTCATTCTTATAAGGTTCAACCTCTGTAGAAAAATAAAACAGTCAGGTTAGAAATACATGACTATGAATTATGAATACGATGTCAAATAAACAAATCGTAGAGTAAAAGGAAAAATTCTATTTTCTTTAACATTGGGATGATCATTACATGTGCATATGGACCTAAACCTAAAATTCTAACATGGTATCAAAACTCACCACTATATACTAAACACTCCCTGAACTTGCTAGATACCAACTTGCTACATGAACTAGAAAAGCTTTTAAAAAGACACAACAATGATGAAAGAAAAACATAACATTCACGCCCAAGAAAAACAAAACTAAAGGTGTCAATGAAGCACACAAGCAATGATACTTTCGACCTTGATAGGCAAAATCAAGGAGATAGTTGATGGAGCACATACACGATGATCCTTCGAACTTGACTAACACAAACACAGTCAACTTCATATTCAACCTCAAATCAGTACATTGACAAAGGGGGAGGAGAAAGACAAGAATGAAAAGAGGTCACAAGAAAGAAAATTTATATATAGAAAGAAAATTTGCTAGAATTTACCAACATAAAAACAAGACATTTTCTCTTTTAGTGCCCGTTGATTTTTAGACATGCTACACAATAGAATAAGATGAGATCTTAAGTGACAAATATCTCGAGTCAGCTTCTCCCAACGATGCATCAAAAGCAGATGATAAATTGAAGGAAAGAGGAGAAAATCACTCAATAGAAGCTTTAGACAACAACACGTAAATATAAGAGTAAGAGACAGGAAATGCTAAAGAACAAAGGAACAAAACAAAAATTGTTTAGGGTTTGAGGTAGAAAGGGAAGTCAAATACTAATCATTTAAAGCGCAATAGATAATCATTTTTAGTTACTACCACTGAGTTGGGTGTCCTCAATTTCAACATCAGATGCTGGCAATAGATAATCATTTAAAGCACCTACTGCATGCAATTTTTTGCATGCTTCAAGGCACAAAAGCTGCTTCTGCATGCTGCCACTACACTCTGCATGGACAATTTGTATGGGGCTGCTTTTGGGAAGACACAAAGTGCACTTGTTAGAATCTTTTTCAAATTCAAATCTCGGATGAGGTCTAAAGTACCTGGGAAAGAAAAGAATAATTTGGTCACTGTGGCTTCTTGCTTGTTATCATAATATATATCTTCAAGATATTAAAGGAAAATCAAGACTAAACTTGGAAAAAGAAAGGAACTTACTCATCAGAAGGAAGCCTGGAGCAGTAGAAATGTATTAAAGCTACACTAGAATTCATAGTCACAATAGCTCCAGTAGATTCAACACAGTATATTTCATCCAGAAGCATGTTAGTTTGTAGGGATTTACATGGAATGGAAGCTTGTTTTCTTGATTCCTCTCTCATCACATCACCACTTTCAAGAAAGTTAACCACTTTTGACAGTGTAGCCGAATCACCACTGTAACAAAATAATATATCAGAAATGCTGACTAACAAGCTATAAAAGATAATAATCAAGAGTGACTGTCCTATACCTATCACTGTTCAGAAAAGAAATCACAGAAAAGATAAATTGTAAATCCTAATACTTTAAGAAAAATAGAAAAATTTAATCTAATAAACAGTAACATTTAGGAATTTTGAAAGCAACAACAGGTGTGGGCAAAAAAAGATAATGATTAAGAGTGGCTGTCCTATAACTATAAATCACTGTTAAGAAAAGAAATGACAGGAAAGATAAATTGTAAATCCCAATGCTTTAAGAAAAATAAAAAAGTTTGATCTAATAAACAGTAACATTTAGGAACTTTGAAAGCAACGCCTGGTGTCTGCAATGACATGACATGTGAGATAGTCAAGATTTGTTATTAATCCTAGTCATTTTCAGCTTGCATGCTTTGACCCCATTGATTTAGTAAGTTGGAATTTCACAATAAACTTTTGTTGTGACTTAACTACAACCAATGCTCAAAGATCTAACAATCTTGGCTAGTCTTAGTCAACCATACCATAGAATAGATACATACCATCCAGTGTCTGCAAATCAAGCTTTGTCCTATTAGGGCTGTACAGATACTAAAACATGTGTTGGAATGGAATAAAAGTTAGAGTGCTCTCCATATTCCAACATATACGATGGAATTGTTGGAATGGAATAAGAGTTAGAGTGCTCTCCATATTCCAACATATACGATGGAATTGAAGTAACTTTGCTCTCCATATACCAACATATATGTTGGATAAAAGCCAGTGTGCTTTCCATACGCAAGTGGCGCCTCATTCAAATATTGAACTTTTTTATTATCAAAGATGTATAAATGTCACTGTACCTTGTGTGCACCAAACCAACATTATTCTAAACCTAAAAGAAATAAATTTAACTAACCCACTTAAGGACACTGAATGTTCAATATCAAAGTATAATCAGAATAAACAGATTACCGCCTAATAAGTATTAGATAATCTGATCCCTTCATCCTTGCACGCCCACGAGACTGTATAAAACTGCATGAAGAAGCAGCTGGATCAAAGCGTATAACCAAGTTGCAACCATGAACATCCAAACCCTCCTCAAGAATCTGAGTGGCAACAATTACATTTACCTGTAAACATGAGATAGTTACAACTCTGCACAATATAACAGATCCTTCACTTGAAAACAGCATACCAAAAAAATATTTACAGACTTTTCCATCATGGAATGAATCAATAATTTTTGTTTGTTCTTTCCTACTCTGTGAATGCAAGAGCTTTTTGGACCCTGCCATGTATTCAGTTCTTCCAGAAAATCCTTTAATATCTCCTAAAAGGGAATGAATCACAATTGCTGTAATTATTCTTTCAACAAATATGATACATCTCAATTCTGGCAAATCCCTGAAGGAAAAGTTATTATATAAGAAGGAAATCTAATAACTTCAGATGAAAGTTTTAACATTCATGTCTTGTTACCTTACCTATATTCCAAAAGAGATTTGACAAGACATTCCACCTTTGAAGACAAAAGACCAGAATCAACATTTTCTTTTAAGTCATCACCAATATATATTTCTGCAGGGATAAATAGTGCACATGCTAGAATTAGTTTATCTATGTTATTACAACATTCCATGTAGATTAATGTGTTTTGGAACACAAAAAAATTAGAAAACTAGAAAGTCTGCCAAAAGTATCAAACAAGACTAACTAAACCAACTGTTTCCTTATGTGAAACCTGGAGGAATGCATGATTTGAATTGCAAAATATGCATCAGATGAGCATATAATACACATTATGTTATATATAAAGGCAACACTAGATGTCATTTTCACTACGGATGAAAAAGAAATATGTTACTTCACCTAAACCCGCAAACACCTGGCCATGATGTAGTGGTTTATACCAGCCTCTATCTCATGAGAATGGATATAAATAATGCCCAGCAAGCAAACTCGCATTAACCTAAGAATGACCGTTGCTCCATCCAGCTCTGCCCCACAGTTTTAAAAAACAGTTTTATGCATAGATAAATTTAATTATCTAAATTACTTTAGTAGTTAAATTTTAGTCATAACTGCTATTAGATCACAGTTTAAAATATCGTGTGCTCAGCATGGTTAAAACACATCCTCAAGGAAGTTTAACATCTTCCTTGAGAACTTCATTGAGATCTATTAGAGGAAGAAGACGAGGGCTTCCTTCTTGAACTTCTCCAGCTTTTCTTAATGTTCCAGCACCACAGAGATACAAGCCAGCTCATCTAATGAGTTTACTCCAGCACCTGCAGGTAAGCTACCACCATCTCCTACTCTTCCTCTCAATTTCTTTGTCCACCTACAGTCCTATTTGGTGCCTCTAACAACCACCAATTGACACACCAATGCAACACCAGCACCATCTCATTCCAACCAAGCAATCAAACCTTGGCATGGGAATGAGAAGTTAGACCTACCAAATACAATTTCTAAAACTCAAAGATTACCTCCTAATCATTATTTAAAAGATATAAACTCGAAGCAAACCTAGATCAAGTCAATTTTATATATGAATGGTTTGGCGAATCTAATTCACTCAGTTGGTTTAGATTTGATAAAATTAATAACTAAAAACTTTGCCCAATCAAATTATTTTATTTACGAAAGCTAGTAGCAAGATAAGGTAAGGCATGCGGGCAAGAAAAAGCATGAGTGAGGAAGGGATAAATTGTGATCCTCCACCCTATCGTCATCCCTAGAATTTACTGTTGATTAAATCATTAAAAGAAACAATAAGAAGAACTGGAGATTCCGGGTCAAAAAAAGAGAAATGACTGGTGAGGTTTATTGTAAAAATATCAAAGATGCAACTAGGAATAATACATTAAAATTTAAACCTTGTGGTAGGTAGGATGAAAAGACCTCAAACACCTCTTGAATAAAGGCTTTTATTGCATTCTCACCAGCCTCATCTACATTTTGACCCCAAAAGAATAGATAGTTTTGACTGCATGTTAACGATTTTGCTGCCTGTAACAAAATAACCATGATCTTTAAAAGAATGCTATGAACAGGAGAAAATGATATGGAAGCCTGTACCTTCAATGCTAGCCATGCTCCAAGGTCCTTAAAGCAATATACAAAAGTTGCATGCAACTTGGAAATCTTTTTAGCCATGCTTGTCTTTGTTACTGAATCTTGCTTATCGATAGCTCCTATATGCTAACAGAAGCATGTAGGAAAAAAGTTAATAGCACAATTAGCTATTCAAGAGAACTATTGTATTTGAAGATACAAGTGTGACATCTGCTTTATGTCCACAATAAATAAGCAGGCTGCATTTTGTTATTTAGGTTGACCTACATGACTTGTGTATTTTTATCTTTACCATAATTTTCTCATAAGACCTAGGTATATACTCAAAGTTCAATTAAAAACTATGATTATTTAACATGAACTGACTGGTGTATTAAACAGATTAGTCAAGTCTTGTCACTTGCATATTAGACTTAAGGGTTTGCAGGTTTCCAACTTTCCATTATATATTATCTAAACAAAAAGTTGACAACTGCATGTTAGACTTGTCATGCTTGGGTTTTGTATTATCTTTTTTACAACAATTTGTTAAACATGTGTCTCTGCATCAAACTAACCGGTTTATCACCAGTTACCAGGGATTGCTATCTGCTACCTCCAAGAAGATGAAATCACGCCTTGAACATACAAAAATGTTGATAGATAACTGAATCTCAGTACATGTATCTCCATTGTAGTAACAAGAAAAACCCAATACGGATCTTAATGTTTAATTAATATATATGATGATAACAAATGAAATGCTCACATGCAGCAAGTCAGTTGCCATCCAATGACTGAATGGAAATGTCATCAGTGTATGAAAAGATATGCACTTGGACAGGGAATTCTGTTTCTTTTTCAGAATGATAGAGAGGAATAGCCTTAAAACCAAATCAAGATAAATTTGTGACAAATCTTTTTTCCTTTGTGAGTGTGCTATTTCCCATCATGCTTCTGACTTTGAATACTTCATCTTCAATAAGATTCAGCTTTAGGATCTTTAAGGTACTATGAGAGGAGAAAGAGCACATTCATTTTCAAAGGCTATTCACTTTAGCATTTTCAAACATTGAATTGCATGCTTAAACGTATGGATTGAATTGAAATGACAAGTGGAAGGGCTCTTAAAAAGGGCTTCATCCAAGAATCAAATCTTAATGTTATTGATCTTATTGACTCCTAAGGAAGATGGAGCCTGATGAACATAGTTTGTCAATCATGCATAAAAAATATGTCCATTAATAATAGTCTTTTCAAACCTAAACTTGATGGTGTCTTAAACCTGATGGTATGATTTGGTAAAGGCATGATTAGATCAGGTTTAGAAGCTCTGATAATGTGATTGATTTATACAAAGGATAGTGGGAATGGTTAGTCATGTTAATTGAACTAGCATATATCCCCAGAAAAAATTTATGAGAGCAATGCATCATGTTTTAAGACCAATTTTAGTAATGTTTTTGAACTCTATTTGAACAACTCAAATGTAGCCACACTGATAAGATGACCAATTAGATCACTTGCAACTTAGTAGTTGTATGCAAATTTTAATTTATATACATAACACTTTTTTACAATTGGAGTACTCTTCCTCTGATAGTTATTAGCACAAGGCATTTGATCCATGTAAATTCCAATCCAACTAAAATTTTACAAGATCTAGGACAAACTGTTTACTTACACGTGAAGATGATAGTGTAAGGAGGAATCAAGTACCTTGGCCTTCAAAATTTTCAGACGTTCCACCACAGGAATAAATTGTTGATGTGCTGAGTCTATATGTTCATATAGCTTAATCTTTGGAGTAGGAAATGAGATGTACGCAGATAATATTGATTCACTATCAACAGTGTACACCTTCAATACAATGATTGCACAAGGTCAGCTTTCCTAAAAAAATAACTATTATTTCAAAGGACAACTAGATTGTTAAAAGAAGAGTGATCCAAAATTGTATAATCTTGTGTTATAAATAGTTTTCTGATTGGTAAAATAATTCTTATTACCTACCTTGGAATCCATAAGATTCTCAAGTTCCTGAATCTGACGTCTATAAACATCATGTGAATTTGAACCTACAGAAAACATAACAGTCAATCATAGATGTTAATGTTAGAATCCTAGCCGCTCCAGGTCAACCAGCATGGCCTACCATTGGAATACGCAAGTGATGCAGTCATGCCAAATATTCTAGGAAGCTCACAAGATAAACTTTCTAAATGTCGATGGTAGAACTCCTACAAACAAAACAGTCAATTCTGTATAGAAATGATGAGCAAGTAGCATACCAATCAAAGAACATAGGAAGTTATCAAGATTATAATGCTTTGCCAGTGGTCAAAAAAAATATGTGGTTGCTCATATTTGCAAAATAATTTCTAGATTGGGAGTCCAAGAAAGACTACTGAAAACCAAAATAGGACCAATGGAAAAGGAACAAACCACCAAACTTAAAGACTCATTTTAACTCTTTGTCCTTTATATAGGAAGAAATAAAAGACTAAAACAGGTGCCCACAGAACTATTCTCCCTGAGAAATCATGTATTTCTAATCCAGCAGGATTGTAGGCCTATGTCCTAGCAATAGCAATACCATCACAATCAGAGAGTCAAGTTTCTAGACAGCCCTTGTGGTAATGATGTGCATAGATAGACATGATGCTTCTATCTCGTAATACCACAGGATTTGATAATTTAACTAGCAGTGGTGAGTCTGGTGACAGTGTGTATGCCAGGAGAATTCCATTGCATTTTTCTATGCTTCATCTGTTAGCTAAAGGTTAGTAGTTCTTACAGACATGAATGAGAAATAATGTATCCAGTAAATGCATGCTCCAATCACTGGCTGGTGAGTTAGGATGCCGGTTGATTCTAGTTCATAACAGAACAAACTATGCTGGGAAAAAAAATAAAAAAATAAAAAATTTAGCCAGCAATCCTTCCAAAAGTAATTTAGAGAACCATTCCCAGCATGATCCAATAATTCAGCAAGAATAGTTCTCTCAGTTAACTTTCCAAATGGGTCAAAAAGAGAGAAGAGATCTATTGAGGTTATCATGCCAATTTCCTCATGAAACAATCTGAATTCCAGGCAGTTTCTATTAAGAATAAGCAACTAACACAACCATTTTCCAAAGATAATGTCATGACATGTTAGGTTGATCGCCATACACTACTGTTGTCTTATTTGTGCAGCATGTTATTAGCAATTAGCAACTGGTATAGATGGAAATGAAATTACATAATATCCACGGCTATTTTGCAATTTGCAACATCTCAAACATATGAATCAAATGGTTCTTCATTGAGTTCAATTTAGTCCAGTGGCATATTCAAATCCAAGCACGATACTTTAAGGTTGGCAATATCATAAAACATATCCAACAAGCACTGTACGGTCAAATGCAAAGTCACATATTAAAGGCCTTTCTTCTATAGCTATGACCATGAAAGTGCTACCATAACACATTCTAACACTGAGCAGAACTAATAAGATATTTTCAACCAAAATGTTAGTTATGCACTACATGTAAAATTTAAAAAATAAAAGATAAAAAGATTACCATCAATATGCAAGCATAAGGATGTCGTCCTCGGGCATGATGACATTCATCAAAAATTATTAGCTTAATATCAGACAATTTGAAGAAGGTATGTCGCAAGTTATCAAGCAAAATTTGAGGTGTCATCACAAATACCTGGAACACAAGTTCATCAGGGAAAAACCAAGAAGGCAACAATTTGTGTACGGGAAAGAACACAGTCATCAAATCAGTAAAAAAAATGCAATATCCCAGAAAACTACAACATTTGAAGTGTGAGCTAATTGGAAATAATTTGGAACATAAAATACGCAATTATTTTGTATGTAGCATCCAATAGCATGGATGATATTCAGAACCCACATAAGACAATGATCCCATAGTCGAGGTTTACTTGTCACTGAATATTATGACAGCAAAGTAGAATGTCACACCAATGCAAACTTTGGCAATTGTTGATTCGCTATCGGCTATTGCCTGTGTATCAGTGTTAATCTAATCATTGAAGAAGTAAAAAAAGAAAGAAAAAATGTTATCGTTTGGCCTAGTATACAAGCTGAATAAGAGTAGTGGATCCAGGATTTTGT
This sequence comes from Kaempferia galanga, assembly GCA_037974795.1. Lineage (NCBI taxonomy): Eukaryota > Viridiplantae > Streptophyta > Magnoliopsida > Zingiberales > Zingiberaceae > Kaempferia > Kaempferia galanga. Next base: position 20,829 of record JBBPFP011244524.1, read on the forward strand.
GAATCTTTATGGATGTTCTTTTTTTCCTTATTATAATAAAATAATTCAACCTGACAAGGCGAAGAACTTAGGATGATCAAAATTCAACAAAAGAGAAGCTAGCAAAATAGTAAATTTTATTTCTTATATGTAATTGTCTAAATAATAAGTTGAAATACTTACTAAGGGGCTGGATAGTGAAAATTTTCTTCTCTCGTTGGCAAGACAGACGGTATTAAAGATTACTTCTTCACGATCTTGAAGGGGAATGTAGTAAAAAAAATCCATTTTATAAATAGTAAAGTACTCTGGGAAAAAGGTAGAATCAATTGACCCCAAAATTGCATGTTCTTTCTAATGTCATTGAGTTGAGATTAATCCATCAGCCAGACATACATAATAACACGAAAGAATAAGAAACATAGGACAGCAAGACCAGATAGCATCATAACAGCAAAAGGAAAGTGAACCTCAAACTCCTCCAGGTTCTCCTTCCATGTGTCTGCGTCCCAAAAATCGACACCCATCTCACCCCAGAATTTACCAACTTTAAGAGCAGTGTGCATCTCAATGACTTTGGCTTGCTGCCGGAGCAAAAAAAAAAATTGAAAACGCAACTAACATAACCAAGCAAGAGAGAACAAAGATAGCCAGGGAAAGCGTACGAAGAGCACGTACTTGGGTGACCAAAACGACGGTGGGGACGAGGAAGACGGCAATGTGACGTGAGGGCTTCCGAAACGCGAAGGCGTAGGAACGAAGTAACATGACGGCGATGAGCGTCTTCCCGGAACCCGTCTCCAGGAAGACGATCGTGTTCTCCTTCTTCGCTTTCTCCAACGCCTCCAACTGATAGCTGCGGTGACCAAAGGAGCAGACGGATGACCCCAGGACACAACAAAACAGAGGAAGATGAAGAGGCAGGAAAAACGGGAACCTGCGGGCGAAAGTCTCGGGATCAGGCGGCGGGTCGGTGCCGTTCATCTCTGCTACTTGTGCTGCTCCCCGAGCGCTACAGCTCCCGGCTTCCATAGTCGATAGCAGAGTCGTCGCACCCCCTAGCTAGTTCCCAGAAGTCGAGCGAATGATCAATCGGCGGACTGACGTTCGTCTTCGCTCAATTATAATAGTGTCTCCTGTATCGTGCCAAGAGCTGATCAATAATTACTCTGGTAATCGATCTCGGCCGTCAATATATATTTCTATTTTAAAAAAAATATAATAAATCTATTTAAAATATTAAAGTTTAAAAAATATAGACTATTTTTTAAAAAAGTATATATTGAAATAATTTTTTTTACTGTAATTCATTTTAAAGTTTACCTTTAGAAATAAAAAAATATTTTTCCTGACTCCTTTTAGATTTATTCGAAGATGAATAATATTAAAAAAAAATTCAAAAGGTGCTTTAACTATGAGAATCTTTAAAAGGCGCTTTAAAAAAAAAAAATCTAAAAGAAGCACTATTATATTTTTCTATCAAATATATCTTTATTTCAATATTATTAGAACATAAAATAATAATTACTATAATATGTAAAAAATTAATTTAATTTAATATATATATATATATATATTTTATATAAAAAATTATTAATTCAGTGAAAAATATTTAAACTTAATTAAAATCATTTAAGCATAATCAAAATTATTATAATATTATTGTAATAGTTATTTACACCCTGTTTGGAATGTGATGGAATTAAATTTCTTTAAGAATTAGAATTCAATTCAATCCTTTTGGAATGAATTTTTTAGATAGAATTGGTAAGGAATTAGAATTCAATTTCATTTCATTCCTTCAAAACAAATCAAACCTAAAAATT
>JBBPFP011244525.1:0-10569 GCA_037974795.1 Kaempferia galanga
AGAATCATCCGAGGATAAAGAACACACAGTTTTTTCAAATTAACAAGTTTAACAAATCTCTGGCCAAAAAGCTAATATGGGAAGAAGAAAAGTTCAGTGTTACGACTATCAAAAAGAAGGACACATCAAGGACAACTGTTCTAAACTAAAGAACAGTATGAAAGAAAAGGATAAATGGCAAAATAAAAACAAGCACAAGAACCTTAGAGCAACATGGGATGAGTCATCTGAATCCGACTGGAAGAGTATGTCGAACTAACACTACTAGCGAATCACCACAAGGACGACGAAACCTCCTCAAATATGAGCATCGATGAAGGGGGAGCGACATCAGAAGAAAGCAGCGTTGAAGGGGGAGAATCAAACTTTAAGAGCGACATGGTAAGAGATATGTTTACTTTCTCCCGATCAACTCTATGAAAGTGTCAAATTAATGTCTAGATCATTATACAAGCTAAAGACAAAATGCATACAATTAAAATAGAAAATTTTAGAATTAAGAGTTTTCTTAGCAAAATGATACTTATTAGAAGATTTCGATAACTCGAAGGTTGAAAATGCTGAGTTAAAAAATAAAATAGAGAAAATACAAAAGGATCATGTATGTTCAAATGGTTATAATTTTAAAATTTTCAAGTATTAAATTGGTATTTTAAATTATATAAGGGTCAAATTTTAAAAGTGTCACGAAAATACATTCTAAAAAATTATCTGGTTAAAAAAATATTTTTATGCAAACTTACTATTGGAATTTTTTTTATTTGAAATTTTTATAGTGATAAGGTAGTACACCTTATGTTAGAATAAAATTTTTTTAATTTTTTTTGAATGTTAATGAATTTTCTACCACTTCTTTGACAAAATATTAATGTTTAATTTTAAAAATTCTCGAATGATCAATTTTTGAAGATTTAATTTTTCTACATATACACATTCTGGATAACATATCCAGAAAATTTTGTAAGATTTTTCGAGCTCAAAATCTTTTTTTGATATTTTTTAAAAATACATCTCTTTGTATAAAATAATTTATTTTCATTTATATTAATCTTATTTTTTCATGGAAAATTTAATACTTTTCTAAATTATTGTATTTAACATTGACAAAAATTTTGAAAATTTTTCAAAAATTAAAAATTATTTTAAAATTATTTTTGACAAAATTGGATTTTTAATTATTAAAAATTCAGACTTTCAAAAAATAATTCCCAAAATTCTTTTTAAAACTTGGACACTGTTTTAGTAACCCTCATAGATGTTTTTTTAGATTTTTTCCCATAATTACCTCTATTTTTAATGTAATCAAAGTGAGAGATACAAATTTTTTTATCAATTGTATTTATTGTAAATTATTTGTACTTAAATGCATATTTATTTATTTTACTGTTTTGTTTTAACCCTAACTTAACTTGAGTTGATCTACATCAAAAAAGAGGAGATTGTAAGTACCCCAAGGTAATTTTGATGTGATCAACCAAGTCAAGTTAGGCTCTGCGTGTTTGATGTCTTTGCGTCTGAGTGTGCAGGGACTAAAGAATGCAAGAAGTCTAGCGGAAGATGCGGCAAACGAGAAGAATGTCACGGAAATTGAGTCGATGGGCTCATGGCATCAGAGGAACGAGAAGCTACGAACGAGTACACAGTGGAGAGAGAAAGACGTGTGCGTTGATCCGAGGGACCAGAAGCCAGAGAGGAAACCTGCTCGAGGAGAAGGGCGAAAGATGGGTTCAGGTGCCCAATTTCGGATGTTCGATCAATCACCCATGAAGCCGGAGTAACAACCAGACAAGTCAACACAATGTTGACTTGTCCAGACGCCAGAACCACTTTTGGTGTAGCAGGAGGTGCTTAGCCGAGTAATTGCAGCGTGAATCAAATTTGGAGTTTAGGCGCCCGAACAAATCCGAGCATCCCGGAATGAATAAAATATTATCTCAAAGCCATTTGCGAAGGCGCTGCGATAAGGATAGAGGATCCACATGGGGGTGCTCGGACCTAGTACGAGCGCCCGGGAAGTACCACGTCAGCAAAGTGATAACTTCGACCAATGGCCAATAAATAGAGTCCAAATCCTTCTAGCTTCAACAACACACTTTCTATACTCAAAGTTTAATTCTGCTTTTCATTCTTAAACGTTCAACGCTTGTACAAGGCTTCTCCGCCTACGACGATTCGGTCGAAGAAAGAAACATCTAGTGAGTTTTCATAGTTCTTGGACTAGTAATCTTTTGATTGCAAACCAAGTACATCTTTTGTCTCATACTTTATTTTTATGCATTTACTTCTATTATTTTTAATTGAGTGATTGTTTAATTAAGTTCAAAGATCGAGAAAGGTTAGTTTTAATTATTGTTAGCCTTCACGAGTCCAACAATAATTTGTTAATGTACTTTCTACTATAACTTAAACTTTAATTGGTCACATAATATGACTTCATTTGGGCTGACATGTAATATATATAATTGATACATTATATGAGCTATATTAATTCATAGTTCACAGCAACCTTAATCAGCATCCCAATGTGTCTTCTTTTGGGTCGACATATTATGCGCATAATTTGAACAAATTAAATTTTGTTCCTTAGTTGTAAGATACCCTTGAAAATATCTAACATAAAAGTAATTCTCCTTTGGGTTAATCACTTTTAGCATAGATATATTTACACCTATGAACACAAAGCATAGTAAATCTACCTAAAGTGCTTTTCTTTGAACTGACACAATAGTTAACATGTGTATAGATAGACCGAAAAAATACTAGGAAATTGAATCGTACATAAGTAATCTACTCCGCCAGTGGTTACCGAGTAGTCCCAAGTGGAAATCCAAGTGGTGGAGCAACAACGAGGCTTCCAACACTTAACACGGCTTGTCTGTGTCATCTAACACGGTCATGTTCGATGCATACAACACCTAACACAACCTGGCCATGTTATGTAACACAATCTGGTCATGTTATGTAACACGACCATGTTCGATGCTCAACGTGCAGTCGTGTTTTGCAACATGATTGTGTTCAACCGCTCAGCATACCACACCGCTTGGCCATGTTCGACCGCAGAATGCGCCACATGCCTAGCCATGTTGTGCAACACTACCAACATGGTCATGGCGCACGAAAACCCTCTTCGCTAATTATGGATCAAACATGACAGTTCTCCAAAAACAATGACGTTTACCTCTATTTTTGCAAAAAAAAAAAAAAAACTCATGAAAACGCAATAACCTCACCCATCCTAGGTCTTCGCATCTTTTATACTAGAAAATCTTAATTTAGCACAAAACATTAAAATCGATGGAAACCTAAAACTTAATGCCATAAAATCAATGAAACGAGCTTGGTTCTGACATCACTCGATGGGAATTAATATTTACCTAACCGCAAGAATTTAGAAATCAAGAACTCGAATAGGAAAACATCCAAAACAAGGATCTAGTAACATCAAATATTACAGTATAAAATAAATACATAAACTAAAATTAGACGATGAAACCTAAATACAACAGAATTGCCATCGTCTCTATAAGTGTTGTTCACGAAGTCCAGAGATCCTGTGGAGGAGGAGGAGCAAGGAGGTTGGTCTAAGGAACTAGGATGACAGCACCGTAATCTCTTCACTAATGGAAACCGTAGAGATCTATCAATTCCTAATCCAACAGAGATCAAACCCTATATATGGTAGACCTGTATCTGTTATCTGTATATCATTAATAGCGGCGCGGGTTAACGAATTTTATACATGTAAATCTCACATCTAGTAATACAAACCCCAAATAAACATCAGTAAGATCACTCAATGGCGTTATTTCTTTACAGCATGAATCCACATATGACAAAATAACATGTTTGCCCACCCAATGCAGATAATAATCCAACATTTCTGTATTGAAAATGAAGTTGACACAAACCCAGATACATCAATGTTCTTTTGGATTCATCATAGAATAATATGTCCATATTCATACTAGTTTACCAATAGACTTGAGATAAATACTCTACATTATTTTTTTTTATTTTTCTCCCGCGGACTTTTACCCTTATCTTTGCATGGAGCTCTTCCATTGTGAGAAGTTTCAGATGATGTCTTAAAATTCACTGAATATTATGTTATACTAGTTGCTGAGTATGAGCTACTATATGTGCAATTTTCTTTGTTATTTCCACAGCCTCCTGATTGCTATTTAGGTTTGTTTGATCTGTTAGCCCACAAGTAATTGCATCCTAAAGCATATTGCTAGACTCCAAGACCCATGACAGGCTTACAAGTTGATCTTATCATGACAATAATAGAGCATTATAAAGTAGCAAATAAACTAGTTATTACGATCCATTGGTCGATGAGAATAGATTAGATGTTTGTAACGGAAATTTATTCAAATACTAATAAAGGGCTATTGCTTACATATAAATGATGAATAAATTCTGCAACTGGATCAACCTTATATCAACAATGAAAGAACTAATAAAGTGAAATGATTCTCTCCTCTTCACATCAGTACTTCACTGTTGCCTTTATCGCATCCAATATCTGGAAATGAAATTACTAATTTAATTGAAAAGCAAGGAAACCAGTATATGTATTTACTCACCTTGTTCATCGTTGGTAGGTAAAATTGTTCGTAAACAAGAGGGAATGGTGTATCAAGTCCACAAACTCTTGCTATAGGAGCTTCCAACTGTGAAGCACAACAAAAAAAAGGTGAGAGTAAAAGGTCTGAGAACCGAGAAAGACTAAATCAGATCTGCATTCCTGAGTTATGTAGAATGACATGTGACTTCTAGAAACATGTACCCGTAGAAAGCAACGCTCGACAATTGAAGCAGATATCTCTGCACCAAATCCTCCAGTCACAGGAGCTTCATGGCTAATCTATGAAAGGGAAGAGATTTAAAAATTAGTGGAACTAGAATATGAGTCAGAAGTATGTTTGATTGTAGAAGGCATCTTACAAGAAGCTTCCCAGTCTTTCTAACAGAGCTTTCTACCGTTTCCTTGTCCCAGGGTATTAATGTTTTCAGGTCTATTAGTTCACAAGAAATTCCTTCCTGTGTAAGTGCCATATAGAAATTACTGGAAGTCTGTTGTATCTAAATCCACAGCATAGTTATAGAAATTTTTGCTTAGTTCATCTTTAGAATTCTTTTCCTGACCAGACAATGCGCAGAACAGCCTGTTCTTTAAGTACTCTGATATGACTATTAGATGATAAACAACTAAAAAGTCAAACCAGGTTTATTGAATCATCAATCAATGTCATACCTTTGCAGCAGCATCACATGCTTGTCCTAATATTGAAAGCTGGGCTCCCCAACCAATAAGTGTTATGTCACTCCCTTGACGAATCACCTGGTAGTCTATAGTTAATAGCATAAAGTTCCATGGTAGTCTGTCAGTGTGAAAAAATGGTTTACCTCAGCCTCAGATAAAGGCAACATGTAGTCATCTTCAGGAACCTCTTCTACCGATAATCTATACAACAACTGAAAAGTAGCAATAATAAAGTGACAATTTCCTAAATCTAATATTTTCATGGCTATGAAATAAGGAGGTATTGAGTGAAACCAAAAATCTTATCAAAGATATCCATACTTTTGGTTCAAAGAATATAACTGGATTTGGATCACGTATGCAGGATAACAGTAATCCCTTTGCTTGTCTGGGACTTCGAGGAATCACTACCTAATAGAAAATTCATTAGATCAAATTTTGGATGCTATATGCAAGATAACAACAATCTATATTGAACGAATTCAAGTACAAATATTGGATATTGAAGTAAATCAATGTGAATTGTTATTTCCAAAACCCTTTACACATGAGCAATAGGAATACCAAGCGTCCACTGGAATCTGTCTGAGATTTTGTATATCAGAGACAGCAATCACTTTTCGTCTCATGAACTTTGAGAAAAATCACTTAAGATCAAAATTCATTTGATATTCACTGAAGGGTATATGAAGGCAAGTTGGAAGATACTAATAGGGGGAAAAATCATCTTAGCATCATATGTCATAAATACATCATGAATATACTAAATTACTTAGAAATTTTAAAATGTACATCACATGAAAGTGAGAAATTAGGAGATAAAAAACCTTAAGACCAGGTACGTGACAGAAGAAAGACTCCGGTGATTGTGAATGATAATGACCACCATGCCCAACAGCTCCATATGGAGATCTCACTGTTAAACCTGGGAATGCATATACATGAGCTTAAAAACTCATTTAAAAAGATGAACTAGGGAAAAGCTACCTCCACAGTTGAACTCATTCCCACTTCGGTATCTGAATTTGGCTGCCTCATTGACAATCTACAAGATAAAACAATCATGCCAGTGAAAGAGGTACATACAATTGGAGGACAAAGAGATGAGAAATTGCAGTTTCCAAAAAATCTAATTGAAAATTGGGATACCCTTGAAGTTTACCATATAACCCCTACTTTTCTAAAACAAACCAGACCTTTTAGCCAATGGCTCAGTTAACTTAATTGAAATATAAGTTAAAACACATACCATGTTATCTAAATGATTTTTGGACTAGATATGATCCTTAAGGACATAGGATATGCAATGAAAATATTTTAAACAAAAAAACTTACTTTTAACATATATTATGGAATATAATGAAAATTTAAGGGAAAAAGTAAAAGTTCAATGTAAAATCAGTTAGCTACAAGGAGCGTACATACAATTTACACTTAAATTTTATGCTATTCTTCTGATTGTCATTTCAGTGAGAACTTGGGTCAAAAAACTTTTGGACGTCAAATGCAACTATTAAGAAAGCTACTGGTCTGCTGGGATACAAAGTAAAAAAATATCACCTAATGCCAAATAACTGACTTGAACTTCGAGTGTCTAAAAACTTTTAGATGTCAAATGCAACTCTTAAGGAAGTGACTGGTCTCCTGGAATGCAAATAAAAAATACCACCTACTAACAAATAACTGATTGTGATCCAGGGCAATATGATTCCTTTCAAGCTAAGTTTTAGATCCGTCATCAAGTTGGAAGCTTTAGCAAAAGAATTTGCAACAAAGTGCCTTTACATTATCTTATTTATAACAAATGATACAAAATAACACATTGTTATATTTTACAGCATGTTCTGGTTCTCTTTATATTTAAATAGTTAGTCAAAATAATATATATTATATAAATTACAAAGCCAACAAAAATTGTAAAAAAATTGGAAATGATATCTTATATTCATTGATAACAAGAATTTTGGGAAACTACAAGACTACTAGATTCATTAACCATTATTCATCTTAGATGCTTGTGGATTTAAAAAGAGGTACTTACATGAACTTCAAAATAAGGTTTAAAATTTTGAGTCATGTCAGAGTTTAGGTTTATGATAGGAAAATATATTAATTAAAAAATATTTGTATCAGTATTGGTGTCAGTATTGAATTGATGTAGATGTGTTTCCTAACAATTCATCTTCGCCTTCATCCTTAGAGAGATTTTTTTTTTCTTTAGTCTATATAACAATCCATAGTTTATGTGGTTTATTTTGTAAACAGATGGACAAAGAGAAAGGAATTAATTGTAAAAAAAATTAAAAATAATATCATAAACTCTAAAGTCTAACCCCTATAAATATCCTAAAAGATAAAAGAAAAGAAAAGAACCTAAACCCAAAAAAGAAAATTTAAAAAAAAAATCAAGTTGTGGTCAGGCGAGGCTGCCCCGTGCCGAAATAATTTCAGTATTGGTCAATGGGCGTAATAGTAAATTTCGCCAGTGGACCAGCATGGCTTGGTATCACAATCATTGCTTGAGAGGTCAATAAAATATTCTTTGCAAGTTAATTGGAATCACATGTAAATTATAATAAGGAACTCTAATATGTCATGAATTAATGCTCAATAGTAATTTATTTTTCTAAAGCATGTAATATCTAAATACAAAAATTTGCACATGAAGAATTCTATCTGCATTCTATTTAGCTGATGAAGATATACATTAGTACATTACTCTGCCATGAAATTTTAATAGATATAATCGCAATATGCTTCTTTAAATAGTACAAATACAAATAATATGTTTGGCAAGTAAAACATAATGAAATTCAGACCATAGTCAATGTATGTTTGTGTTTCCTTCTGGGTAGTATGAGACACATTGTTGCATTATATAATTAGGTTTAAAATTAAAAGTTTAAATTGGAAGCTTTAGATAGTTTAATTTTTTTAAGTTTTCAGAAATTGTAAGTTTTATTTTGATGCTGTCAGGACAATGTAGAACTAGGCAAAGTTGCTTAGGGATTGATGATTTGTTTACCAAGTTGTGGAATAAGGAGAGTGAGTTATAGTTGGGCTTTAAAAGGAGTCTATGCCAGCCTGCTCTTCTTGAATAATTGTATATTTAATTTTGAGTTTTAAGTTATAAGATTTATTATCCATGTAAGATTGTTTGATTTTGGTGGTGCAACACATATATGCACACCTTACAATAACAAGAAGAGTGTGCCAACTACCAAGAAGAGTGCTCCAACTAGTTGGAGTCCATTACATGGATGCTTGATGCATTATCAATGGGCTACTTAATTAACGTATAATGATGTCTGAAACGTGTTTTTACACACTGAAACAAGGTGATGTTTTATTATATTATTATAGAATTTCGTAGAAGAGTAGTAGAATATGTGAGAAAGTGTTAGTCAATGAGAGAATAGGAGGGAAAAACTTGAAATATCAAGGGGAAAAGTTGACACCAAAATAAATTGTATTCCAATTAATATAGAACCAAGAAGGATAAACCACAACATAGGTTCCTAGACCTTAAAAAGCATTCAAACAAAGTGAAACATAAATTTTCTACAATTAGCAAGTGTTCAAAGATAAATGCATCTTAGTTCCTAAGACCTTGAAAACATAAAACAAATGATATATGGCAGAAGCTGGTAAGGGCATGCATGGTCACAGGGCAACTCAAGTTTAAAAAATGACACATGTGGACATGCCAGCAAGAACATAGAAGGAATGGGTAGTGGAGAATATGGAGGGAAGTGGTTGAAAAATAGCAACAATTATCAGCAGTGATGGCAGTAATTTGTGGGGTAGTTAATCAAGTGAAGAGTGGCAGTTAGTGGTGGTAGTCAGTGGTCGTGGTGGTGCCTTGTTTTGAAGTAGTGGTAATTAGTCGTTGTAGTTGTAGTTGCGTCCCATGTGAGGAGTGGATGGGGTCAATTATGATTGCATGGGATGTGCACTTTATATATTTGGTGAATGGAATCAAGTGTTCTCATTCTAAATTTCTGCTCTTCTTAGAAGATCATGTTCTCTCTTCTCTGAACAAGGAATAACCCATTCACCACTATGGGCTGGCAAAGGAAGCTGTCAGTTGCACAGAAGTTCCCCTTTTAGAAGTGTGAAAAGGGCCTTTCTGCTTGGCCATCAATAGATCTAGACGCCCCATAACTTGATCCAAGCATAAGATCCCTACCAATTTGGTATTCTAGCTAAGAAATGGAGGATGCACTGCAACTAGTTTTGGAATCCTTCACAAGTATAAAGAGGATCTTACTTCACCGGCAACAACTCGAGCTATCAAAGTGGCTAGTCACTTAGGTGGAGGCCTCATTCAAAAATGGGAGACTGGCAGTCAGATCAGTAGATCATAAGATTGAGATCATCTAGAGCTCAAAGGCGCCACTATGAACTGTTGGGACCATGAGGATGTGATGCTAGAGAGGGATGAATAGCATATGTAACTACAAATACAATTCTGAAACTACTCTTTCTATTTTCTAAACAAGGTCATAAACAACTAGGAGCGAAAACAAACATAAACACAAGCAAGTACTTACAATCACTAATACACTTATGTGGTTCAACAACCTCAAGGCTCCTACTCTACGGCCTATGATGCATCAGTGGATCACTCTTGAAAAACCACTATCTTTATCCTTCTTGGTCAACTAACAAAGGTGAACAAATTTCGTACAAGCACAAGGATTGCAATAAAGTACAAGAGGAAGGCTAAAGAGATTACAAGTCCAGGGAGATGCACTTTGGATAAAGTGGGTCCATCACACTTACCTGAGGCGTCCGAATTTATAGACTTGGTAAGCAGCCAACACAGATTCCTCGTTGGTCAAGTGGTTGCTGCAAATATGGGATCTCATATTACCGGCTGTTGGGTCACTAGAGGTTGCTAGACAGGAACTAGCCAGAATGGTTTTCTCAGAATGGTGGGATGGCTCATGCATATGATTTCTTAGGGGTCGGACAGTGTGGAAGACATGTATAGCCGAGTCATGAAATTACCCGCTGCATGTTGGCACTGAGGTGGCTACCCACGAGAGAACCGGCAGTGCACCTTTTGTCGATAGCTGCTAAAGTCACAGGAGGATATATTCTTAAGGTGCCCCCCCCCCCCCCTTTTTTCTTTCCTATAATGGAGTTATGGAGGAGGATGAAAGATTAGCTGTAAATGCGACAGGAGATGTCCACATACCGATAGATGATGAGCGTCTTTGGGAGATATTATCGTGGGAGTAGAATGTTGAAACGGCTCACCATCTTGCCTTGTCTTCTATGGTACATCATGT
>JBBPFP011244634.1:0-10568 GCA_037974795.1 Kaempferia galanga
TGCAAGCAGAGCATTTGCATATGACATGAAACTACTGATGTTGAGGTCCTTCCCGAGCGGACTATCGGAGTTGATTAGGCAATGAATAAAAAAGGGTTGCTAGTCTTGCATATGGTGAGCGAACCGAGCTAAGGGAACTCCAGGGTATTTACAAGCGCACTGTTTGGATAATAATAGGTCAAATTATAAGAAAAATGCTCAATTCTCGCGCCTCTCAGTTAGGGGTTTAAGAGTCCTTTCGCAGACAAAGGGTGTTGGACTCTGGGCGAGGAGTCTAACTTTGCGTCCGACCGATGAGCATCTATGCAGCTTAATTTGTTGTTCTAGGAGGAAACGAGGTGGACCCCCTCGACTAAATATCCCTGCCTTATATAAGTCTGGACCTTTCCCTCGAATGCCTTAATTGACACATCAGCTAAAACTTTGACCTCTATGTCAGCTAAACTTTACTTGTCCCCAGCTCTTGGGACCTACTCATAACATACTGTATCATCTATATATTGCCGATATTAAAAAAATAAAAATATATAAGGAATTAACAAAGGTTAAAGTGAAAATTAAAAAAAAATCATTTAAATTTATATAATAATTTTGATCAAATTGAAATATTTACTTATTGTTCAAGGTCCAAAATTGCTTCTTAGAAATAATAGAAGTTCATTGACAAATAGGCAAAAACCAGCGACGAGCCACGGTCGAGGTGACTGCGGTGGCTGCCCCTCTTCAATTTATTTATTTATTTTTTTAGGTAAGAAATGTAGAGATATATAAATAAAAGATGAACCTCAACATTAACATATACCGTTGGCTCCTTCAATATGAAATTTTTGAATCTGTCTTTAAATAGAAATGACATTTAAAAATATAAAATGCCTCCGAAATAAAAACACAAAATATCTTTATCTGAAAATACTTTTAAAAAAAGGTTTGGAAAAGCAAATCCCTCGTGCTCGGACTCGTCATCGGGCAGCTGCCGGCGTAACAACTTGCAGTGGTCGGCTCTTGACTTTTCTTAAACTAAAATTGTTGGAACACCGCTGTTAATTAATTGATGGGAATGATGCTACACATTAATTAAATATATATTTTTATATATATTTATATTAATTAATGTTTGGTCATTGTTTATGTTTGATCAAAAGGTAACCGAAGAAAACAATTCCATTGTTTAGTAGCATGATCTAAGCTCTTCTTGACCGTCAAATGAAACTACTTTTACCTAAATAACTCGCCCTTGGGTGAGACGATAAAGATATTTAATTATCTCTTAGGTATTTATAATTTAATTTTCTATTTCAATGGATTTGTAAATATTTTTTTTCAAATAAAATTCGTAATTAAAGAATACTGAAATGTTTTTTAATTTATCTTATAAATTTAACATTAACTAACATAATTAATTATTTTTTCACGGAAAAAAACTTGACCATCGAAAAGTCATAAAAAAATTCAATAATTATTTTAATTCAATTTATGAATCTCATGGGGATACAAGAACTCCTTATGGGACTTCCCATGCTGCCGGGCCTAAGAGGTCGGATACGCCAAATTTCTTTTATAAAAAATCACACTCATTTATTATTATAAAAAAAATCTTCTCACAATTTCTTTATGAGTATATCTATCTATTATATAAAAAACTATTATCAAATTATAAAATAGTTTAATTTTTTAAAAAATAAAAAGTAAAAAGGAGCGGCAGCTCTCCAATTAATAAATGAAGCTTTTCGCGTCATAGGAGCTACATGTATTTACCGCCTCTAAAAATATATTCTGGAGGAAAAATATATAATCTTAAAAAAATTGAGATTTGTCTTAAAAAGAAAAAAAACAAAGAAAGAAAAAGAAAGAGAGAGAGAGATAAAAGGAAACCACGAGGATTCCTCCGTCGTCCGCAACTACGCCCTCAGCTGACAACGAACCAGCAACTTCATACCGCCTCTCCTCTCTCTCTATATCTCTATCTCTATCGTCACGGCACCTCCGGTCCTCCGGCGCCTGCTGCTTTGCTGCTTCTCATGCTGGTGGCCGGCGCTGACATGCCGGCATGATGCGCTACAGCGTGGCGGTAGAGGGGGGAATCGAAGAGGAGGAGGAGGAGGAAGAAGAGTTCCACGAGTCCTTGGACCGCATACTCTCCTCCTGTTCCTCCGCCTCCGCCTCTGACGACGACGCGGATCGTCGCCGCCGCCGCAGCTCTAGCTCCCTCCCGTCGCTCTCCTCGCTCGACATATGGACTTCCGTGCCCGCCCCTGTCGCCGAGCGCCGCGTGCTCCTCCTCCAGCGCCTAGGCCTCGCTGGCGATCTCGCCCTAGATCGCTTCGATGGCTCCCCCCTTGAGTCCGCCGCCTTCGGGATCATCCGATCCGCATCAGATGGCTCCGCCGAATCCTCCTCTGTGAGTAAACCCGATTCCGATCCCATTCGCCGGCCGTGCCGGCACCATAATCAGAGGTCGATCAATTTGCCTGTTTCCCGCGTGCCCACGGGCAACCACGAGGTCTCCGAGGGCGACGTCAGTAGCTGCGGCCGAGACGGCGAGGAGCTCGGATGCTCGATCAAGAACCTCGACAACGGGAGGGAGTTGGTGGTGAAAGGATTAGGGAAGGATGGGATGTGGAACAAGTTAAAGGAGGCAGGGACGGGGCGGCAGCTGACTATGGATGAGTTCGAGAACTGGGCCGATCGGTCGCCCATCGTTCAAGAGCTGATGCGACGACAGAACGTGGAGGAGGCCTCCTCCGGCCGTGCGCCGAGCGGTGATGTGGTGCCCAAGGAAGTGAAGAGGCCAAAGAAGAAAGGGGGTTGGTTGACGAGCATCAGGAATGTGGCAGGGGCTGCGCTAGGTAGAGGGGACCTTAAGGATCGCCGGAGTAGGAGTACTGGTGTATGGCAATCATCGGATACGGGAGCCAGGAGGCTGAGCTCGTCCACAGATGATAACCAGGAGAGGACGCGTGGTCTCGACCCTCGAGTCAAGGTCCGGCAGCATGGGAAGTCCCACAAGGAACTCACCGGACTGTACTTGAGCCAAGCGATTCAGGCGCATATTGGTTCCATCTGGAGCATCAAGTTCAGCTTGGATGGTCGGTACTTGGCCAGTGCCGGAGAGGACCGTGTCATCCACATATGGGAAGTCTCTGAAATATCTGCAAAGGGGGGTTTTTTGCTGAAAGCATCAGAGGAGAATGAGACACTGAATCCATTTGCTTTGGCAATCAGTAGTTACCCAACAGATCCAGGACTCGGGTTGGTTGGTGGAGAAGCAAATCACTGGGAAAAGAAGAGAAGAGCTATGATGCCTGGTAGCCAGAGATCCGTTAGCTCTGACCCTCTTATAATGCCAGAGCAGGTGTTTTCTTTGTCAGAGAAGCCTGTGTGCTCCTTCAGAGGCCATATGGATGATATCCTTGATCTCTCTTGGTCAAGATCACAGGTAAAACTTGGTGCAATCACTACAAGCTTTTGTGTGCTAACTGAATCTTCAATTGGGAGATAAAGCAATGAGGCTTGCCTGCATTTGTTTTGGAGATCGATAACTTGATTGAAATCAGACATTGTAGAGTTCAGTTTAATAAACAATTCAAACTTAAAATTACTTTTAGAAAGCATGGATAAATTAGTAAGACATGCACATACTTATGTTGCCTCTATCAGCTGAAATATGTTGTTTCAGACATATATCTATAAGAAACAGACATTTTTTTTCTTCTTTTAGCATCTAAAAATTATAATTCTAGAGCAGAAAATTGTTTTGCTGAATGAACTAGGATTCTTTTCTGATGTATGCTTTTGCATATGAGGATCTATTCATATTTCAAATCTACTTGAATAGTGCTATTGTAGTATGATAATTTTAATTTTCTAGTATCAAGCAATGACAAAGGTGTTTAGACCTTTGCCCCTTGCCCTATTATCATCTTGACTTGAATGCATTAAATAATAATGTCAGAAATGGAGTTGAGTTGATTAAGTAGGCTTGGGCATTTGATGTGCTTAAACATGTCAATCATATTATTCCTTTGTTTGCTTTTCAGTATCTCCTTTCATCTTCAATGGACAAAACGGTTCGACTGTGGCACCTGTCTAGTGCTTCTTGCTTAAAAACATTTACACACAGTGACTATGGTAAGTTTAACTTGACTCCTAACTTGTTGAAGGTTTCCCTATTCTTGTATGCTATTGTTGTTCTAGCAAATGCCTTCATGGTCTTTTTCAATTGTGTTGATACAGTGACTTGCATCCAGTTCAATCCTATTGATGAGAAAATCCGAATATGGAGTATTCCTAACCGGCAAATAGCGGGCTGGAATGATTTGCATGAAATGGTCACTGCTGCTTGCTACACCCCTGATGGACAGGTCTTTTGATAGACACCAAATTGCCTACCTTGATTTAAGCACGACTCAGTTGAATTTTATGTCTAACTTTAGTAGTCTGTTTACCATTGAAGGGTGCTCTAGTTGGTTCGCACAATGGGAGTTGCCACTTTTATGATACATCTGGTATTGAGAATCGAGATAAACTCCCTTCATACATTATCCTTCTGTTTTATATGATCTCTCTGATTATATGATCTCTTACTGTATTTAGGTAACAAGCTTCTCCAAAAATGTCGTATTGAGTTGCAAAACAAGAAAAAGAAGTCCAGACACAAAAAAATTACTGGATTCCAGGTAATTACATGAAAAATACGTCACATTTTTATGATGTGGATTCTTATCTTATTTTAATTTCCTTTACTGTGTGATCATCTTTTCTCACCTGTCTTGTTAACAGTTTGCTCCCGGGAGTTCTTCGAAGGTGCTTGTTACATCTGCAGATTCACGTGTGCGGGTCATTGATAGCACTGAACTAGTACACAAATTCAAAGGTTTAAGATTTCTCTTCAAAAACTTACCAGATGCTTTTGCTAGCTGAAAATGTCTTGATTTCTTTTTGCTGATGACTGAGGACAAACAATATGTATTTCACAAGTATTGACGAAATGCGTTTTTGTATATAAGTAGGCTAACCAATCAACAAAATGTTCTTATATGAGAATTTCTACATCCTCATAGGCACAGATTTCCCTACTTATCTATCTTTTCAGAACATTGTGTGTTAGCTTGGTATAGTATATAAAATAATAACCAGTCAGTCAAGAGGGACATCTGCAAAGTTCATTTCAGTCATATTTCTTTTCATTACCTCAATTAAGATGCCTTTTGTATTTCTAGTTAAGCTTGTAATCAAATGACTTGTAAATCAAATATGTTTATGTTCTTGATAAGAATAATATTTTAATAATTTGGATAATAGGAATGACAGGTGATGCAACTCTACTTTTCAACTACAAAAAAAAAAATCTTCCATATTCAACATTTTCTTGCAATTTACTTGATTATTGAAATGAATGTTTAACAAGAAGGAATCTATCCCAAGGGCGGCACACCGTTAAGATATATCAATTCCCAGCTATATAGGAGACTCATATCTGTCATCTGTGGAACTCAGAAATAGCTGTGATCAAAATGAAATGCAAATTTTATAAAAATTTAAAATTTTGGAGTTTTTTTTCCTTAAGCCAAGAAGTCCTATCACTGGGGTTTCCCATATGCCAAATATTCTATCATAGCCCAGTGAAAGTCTCAGTCTAGATATAGATGTGATCTAGTTCTGTATTGCCGATTTCTATCGATGTTTTACTATATTTTTTCAGGGTTTCGCAATACAAGCAGCCAAATCTCAGCGCACTGGGCTGCTAATGGAAAATATGTTATCTGCGCTAGTGAGGACTCTCATGTATACCTATGGGGATGTGATGAAGATTCAAGGTCCTGGAAATATAAAACTGTTGAATCTGTCACAGAAACTTATGAGTACTTCCATTGCCAGGGCGTCACAGTGGCTGTGCCTTGGCCAGGCTCAAGAACCGGAGAGCTGGTCAGGAATCTCTCGAATAAGCAGAATGAACTAGTTGGAGATTCTTATATTCTACCTCCTGTTTACCCAAGCAATACCAGGCTTATTACAAACCAAACTCCCATCAATGACAAGGTTTCTGCAACTTGGCCTGAGGAGCTCGTGGTCGATAAACAGACACCCCAAAGCAATGGACTTCTTTTCGGCCGGCAATCGCCAACTCAAAGCAGATCGGCCTGGGGCCTGGTTATGGTTGCAGCAAGTCGAAGTGGTGAAATTAGAATTTTTCAAAATTTTGGAACTCCATTTCAAATGTAAATTAATTCATTCGCAGAGAGTGGAGACAGAACCATCAAAGATTGTGGCTTAAGAGCATTGCCACTTGGCCTTCCACATCCCCAGGTTGATGCTCCAGCAAATGAAAGCATGTAGCAGCTACTACTCACCTTGAATTGGAAGAGAATGAAGCCAAAGTCAGGTGGTGATCATGGATATATACAAACATTGCAACGATCGTAAAGTGTACATGAACAGACAGCCAACGATCGTTAATCACTGGGGCTGATTACTTCTCACTGGTCTTTTTGTTTTAATTTTCAATCCTTTTTTTTTTTGCCAATTTCATCATGACTTTGGGGCTACGTTCTAAACTTCCCCCCATTTTTTTAGCTACTATATGTTGCTGTAAGAAGAGAAAAGTAAACCAAATGTCGGTAAATGATAACTGGAATTGACAGAAGTCTTCTTCATTAGAGGCAAATTTATTGTGTGGTTGATCGAAATTTACTTGGTTTAAATGTAGTTGGTTATGAATGTGGTCTATATTTCCATTTGCACGATGATCACTCCTATACCTTTATGTTGTGTTTATATAGAATGCAAAGAACTTTATGTTGTTTACTCAGTGAAAAATGGCTAGCGATCGCGCGAGAACCATGTGATCCCAAAGAAATGTAGGATAGTTCTGCGAAATCAGCTAGAAAAATACTAAAATGTTGTGATGTGGCTGATTCTGTTTTGGAACTTTAAGTTCTGTTTGTTGTTGACGCTTGATAATTAATTCTGTTGCTCTACTTGTTTGTTTGATTCCCTCTCACCTAGATGCTCAAGCAATGTGATAAACAAACTTTTATTTTGTTTATTTAGTTAGGAGACACGATATATATTTATATATTCATTTGGGGTTTTGAAACTGAACGTCTATTTTATTTAATACTATAATTAACCTCTAAATTCTAAAGATAAAATTTAATTGGAATAATTGAGAACTTAAAAAATAAATAAAAAGTAATTACGCTAGGTAGACATAGAATGTGCGTACGTAAGGTGGACGGTATATCAAAATTACATATATAAACCCTAAAGCCTAAAAATAATCATATATAGTGTGCACCATAAGATGGGTAGAATATATATATATTTATTTATAATATTTAGCTGTTTAAGGGTTTAGGGTATACTACAGATCGTATTTCTCAACTAATCGTGGAGGTGGTGTAAGGGGCTTCTTGCCTGCTAACGTACTAGTTTTTTTTTTTTTTTAATTTTTATCCTATTGGAAGAAAATATAATAATTATGGTCTTAATTAATCTATTGAATGCTACATATATTATACGTGTATAAATGAGTTGACCGAGGGGTAATGGTGAATAAAAATTGTTACAAAATAATGCTTCGTCCAAAATTTAATACTCAAAATGCTGACTCCATTTTAGTCCAGTTTTAATCAGAACTCATCAAAATTGATGTAAAGTTTTGCAATTTTGAACAAAACTGCTTCAACTTAGCATATGTTATTCTCAGGGCACGACCAATCTTAACTAAAGCTGCAACATACTAAATAATTTTAATCAAAATTACATCACCTTCGAGCAGTTTTAAATTAATGGTTTTGATCAAAGTCACTCTAAAATGATATAATATTTTAAAGTGGTATAATTTTAATTAAAACTACTTCAACAAATATTAAATTATAAATGAGATATTATTTTAATATTTTTTTTTTAAATAAGCGCTCAATATAAATAAATAATAATTAGGGACATATTGTATAGTTGATTCCACTTGATTATTTTTTTTTTAAGAAAGTATTCTTGATACGGCAAGCTAAATCCTCATTTTTTTTATAATTTCAAATTATTTTTTAATTTACAAAATAAATATTTATTTATTTGTTTAAAAAATAAATAATTATTTATTAGAATAAATATCATTCATCATTTCATCCTCACAATAAAATACAAATAGATAAGTTATAAAATGTATTTTCTCCGAACAGAACGATTCTTTATATTGAATAATTATTTACGAGGGCCTCCTCCGAGTGATCAAATGAGGCCTATCAAACTCGATTGATGAGGTCTAGAAACTAACTCCCCGAATGATTTAACTCGTCCACACTCATTCGGAATCGGTCCACTGTTATTAAATTTCAGTTATATATTAAAGAATAAAAAGGATAATATTTTTTTATTTTGTTGTGTCAAAACTCAAAGGGCATTGGTTGATGTCACATGTTTAAATTCCATGGATGGTGACATGGATGTCCACACAATCATGTTGAGGTATTAATCAAATCGATCGAGAAAGGACTAATAAATAATTGCTTACATGTGTACATACTAAGCCAGCTATGTACTATTCATGCTATTGAGATAGTATAAATTAACAAGTTAGAGCTAGCTATTATATGGGAGGATAGTTCCTCGACCTTTACTAAGAGGGACTAAATTAAAAAACGGAGGTTAACTATCGTATGAGAGGATAATTTTTTGACTTTTACTAAAATTCGACCCTTGTTCAATTCTATGAATCTATCATATGATAACTAACTCAGCTATACACTAGAAGCAATAATTGTATACGTAAGAAAATACTTAATGTGGGTGGCAAAAGATGATAATTCTCATCTTAAATGTCTCTCCATAGTACTCCAAGAGTATACGGAAAGTGGTAAGTTATTGTACCTATGATGATGAATTTCAAAAGATTTGAACCTTGCTCCTGTCCTATGTTATAATTTTATCATTCGATTATCAACTTGGCTATGCTTGTAGTATAGCCACGTACTTTATGGTGGTAAAAAATGATTCACTCGTTCGTAATATCTCAGTTAGTCTGTCCCTAAATCAATATGAAAGAAGTAAATTATGAGTTAGCTATTAGTATTAATTAGAGTGACATATATAAAAAAGACAGATACCCGCAACTATTAACCGGGATAGCCATCTAGAATAGAGTGACACATATATTTTACTCGCGTATTATTACAACTTATACATAAAAAATAATCTGATAATTATGGTAACTTGTTTCCGTACAAATAGATAATAGAGAGGTTATTAGTGTGAGAGAGAGCGCGCTTGCTTGGTTAATTAGTCAAAATTAATCTCAACATTTTTTTTTAAAAAAATCCCTAATTATTACAATTATCAAAATGGTATCTCTCTTTTAAAAAAAAAAAAAATCTAAAAGAGCAACTCATTATATATTTTATATTAAAATATCTTTCCAATACTATTGTGCTAGATACAGAATAGAATATGTTAAAATACGGTTCAACTTAATTAAAAATATTATACATAAAATATTTCTTTGGAAAATTAATCAAAAATTTAAAAATTTGATCAAAATTATTTTAACACTACCATCAAAATCATTGTAAAAACTATTATAGTAATTATTAATTTTTTTTGCAATTCTACAATGACTATTTAATGAAGTGAATTTGATCATGTCAAAATGATTTTGATTAAATTTAAATATTTTTTATTAAATTAATAAGTAATTTTTTTATAGAAAAGTACTTTGTATATATTTTTTAATCTAAACTAAAAAATTAATATATTTTAACAGCCACTTACATGTTATAATAATTATGCAGTAATTAGAATGAAAATATTTTTAAAAATCAGAAATATGGTAGTATTATTTTGATTATTTTAAAAGGATGTTTTTTCATGAAAATAAGGGTAAGGGTAAAATTTATTTTGGTCTTGAAGTTTCAACTTAATTATAAAATAGCCCATATACTTTTAATTTATTTCAATTTAATCTCTTACATTATTTTTTAATAATATTTTCTAGGCAAAAAGTGTGAAATAATCAATTCACCTTTTGTATTATATTTCATTCAAACATATTAAAAATAAAATTATCCATACCATATGAGTATTGAAACAAAATAGTCCTATGAAAAATTATAAAATAATTCCAATTTTATAAAATTATGATAAATTAAAAAAATAATTTATTTTGCAATTACTTAAAAATATATATAAATGTACCAAAGAATATAATTTCTCAATCATACATCAAAATAAGTCATAATCTATACAAATCTGAACTCCCTTAGTAATTATTAATAAAGTTGAAGAACTACTTTCATATATGCTCAATTATATTAGATGAGATCTCATTAAAAATACTTAATACCATCTAAATATTTTATTTGCATCGAATGAGTCTCATACTTGTCATATTTTTCTCGTTACAGTATTCATCTTTTAGCTACATTAGTAACAATATACAGAAATTGATAGATCTCTCAAATAAGAATATTTTCTATAATAATTTTTTTTTAAATCACAAAACAACCTTCAACAATAAATATATTAATATCTTTTCAATTTCTACCCGAAAAGAAAATATATCTTTAACAAAA
>JBBPFP011244743.1:0-10567 GCA_037974795.1 Kaempferia galanga
AAGGTCTGCGACTCTAACTCTGAAGGCCTGGGACTCTGGCTCTGAAGGTTCGAACTCTGGCTCTGAAGGTCTGAGGCTCTGGTCAAGCGGCTGAGAGCGTTTGGTTGTTCAGCTATGCTGTGGGAGTGTCCGGTCGCTCGAAGGCTAAGGCCCGAGCGGACGCTTCTAAGCTGAGACCGTTATGGGACCGGGGGCACGTGGGCCTTCGTCCGTTCGGCTTGTTCGCCATATCCACGGGGTAAGGCGAGTCCTCTCGCCAGGTGTTATGCCACATGGCGCCAGGCTGTCTTCCTTCCACGCGCCACTTGGCACCTGACTGACTGCCACCTCATCGTCCACGTGGGCTCTAAAACCACACCAGATCAATATATTTTAGTAAAAATCGTATCAAATTTTATATGTATACCAACATAAATAACATAAAAGCAATAATTTTAAAAGTTCATTATAAAACTCATTCCATTTCCCTTACCAAATAAAAAAGAGATAATTCTAAATTAACGAATCAATGGTTCAAAATTAAATGGAGATCGAATAAAGTTTATTATTAAAAATCTCTTCCTCGTCATCAAATATGACATATCATAAATAAAAACGATTGTACCCTTATTTTTTATATCATTTTTTAATAATAACCTCTATAGGGGAAAAAGATATTGAATTGATTATTATATCATTCGACATCAGTATAAACAACAAAAGAGCAATAAATTTTAAAGAGATAACCAGCAAAAAAAAAAAAAAAAACACATTCAATTTATAAAAAAGAGTTAGAATTCTGATTTATAAATTTAGAATTCAAGTTCTTTTTTTATTTGGTGAGGGTAGCGAAATGAATTTTTTGACCGTTATATTTTCAGAGTTGATGTTCTTCTATTTATATATGAATTTTATCAAAAGATATAATAGTTAATTTAATATATTTTTCCTTTTTTAAGGTTATTTTCAAAAAATAATTTTAAAAAATAAGGACCCAATTATTTTTTAAAATTTTTTTTACATCTGAAGTTTTAAACACAGAAGACAAAATTTACTAGATAAAAAATAAAGAGGTTTAAAGAATTTTAGCCTTAATTTAATTTGGTTTTATTATCTATAAATGATGCACCTTTTGTTATTTTTAGTATTTAAGATTCAAGTTATTTTTTATAATTCATTTATTAATTAATAAATATATTAAAATATTTTGTTAGTTTTAAAAGTATGAATTTTAGGAATGATTAATCAATTTAAGTAATTATTATCATTATTCTGTCTTAAAAAAAACAGAGACTTTATCGCAATAACTTACTTTTGTAGCACAACCGAAAGATCATTTTGCCAATTTGCTATTTCCTCCTGACTTCAAATGGGTCCGCTTTTTGTCCAACCGTTACTGCGGGGCTTCGCCGGCCAACGGTTTTAGGTCAGCTCGCGGTTTGCGGGGTCTCTCTCTCTGTTTAATAATTTATATCGACGAAACGCGTTTCCCTTGTTCGAATCTGACAGTAAACCCTAAGCCTGCTGCTTCCATTACCCTTTCGGCTTTCGCCGCCAATCGACGCCGCCATGCAGGCGACAGCGTCGGCTCACCGCTACAACCTCTTCTCCCCGTTCTCCTCCCCTTCGCTCTCCATCTCCCTTCCCTCCGCGAAACCTTCCACAATTCGGCTTCGAAATCCGGCAGCTGCCGCCGTCCGCATGAGCCTCCGGGAGGACGGGCCCTCCGTGGCGGTTGTGGGTGTCACGGGGGCTGTAGGTCAGGAGTTCCTTAGCGTCCTCTCTGACCGCGACTTCCCCTATCGGAACATCCGCCTCCTCGCCAGTCGCCGCTCCGCTGGGAAGCAGCTTACCTTTGAGGACCGGAAGTATACGGTGGAGGAGCTCCGACCAGAGAGCTTTGACGGGATTGATATTGCTCTTTTCAGTGCAGGTGGATCGATCAGCAAGGAGTTTGGTCCGGTGGCTGTCGAGAGGGGCTCTATCGTGGTGGATAATAGCTCGGCGTTTCGGATGGATCCTGAGGTGCCCCTTGTTATCCCGGAGGTGAACTCCGAGGCAATGGCCCATATAAAGATAAAAGGAAGGTCTGGGAAAGGAGCGCTCATTGCTAATCCTAATTGTTCGACCATTATTTGTCTCATGGCTGCTACGCCGCTACATCGCTATGCCAAGGTAAACATCTACTGTTCGAAATTTAATTTTGGCTTGAATTTTGATCTGCAGCCTGCTCGCTGATTCTTGGACTCCCCCTGCCTGACGACCTTTTTTTAACAGTCCTTTTCCTGAGTTCATAGTTTGGCAATTTTGATCTCCAGGTTGCATGAAAAAAAACAACTGAAAGAAAAAAGAAACTTCTTTTGGATTTTTTTTTTTTTTTTGTACAGAACAATTTTCAGTTATTGATGTCGTTAATGGTTATGCCATTTATATTACAACTAGCACTAGGGAGCACGACTTTTCTTGTGTCCATATCACATGGACTATGGATTCTCTCCTAATTTATGTTTCATGCTCTTTCTTCCCCCTTTTTGGATATCACATCGATTGCAAAAATGTATATATATCTCTTTGTCATTTATACGCCAGATTTTATTTTTTATTGTTTTTATACATCAAGGGTTTTCCCTGTGCTTACTTGCGCAGAACATGACAATGTGAGGTTGGCAATAGCTTATGAAATTTACCTAAGTCATATTCATTCCGTTCTCCTAAAATATTTAGAAGATAGAGACACCCCTTACTATGTTCAAATTGTTTATCCTCCATCCTTATTGTCTTGTCCACACTTCAACTCACATTACATGGTAAAACCAGTTCATGTGCATAATGCACTTGCTAATTTAAGTAATGTATGCTAGGATCACCTTGCTTCTAAATGGGGGATGGGGAAGAGGAAGAGGGAGAGGGAGAGGGAAAAGTGCATGACCTAAAAATTAAAATTCCTTTACCTTGCAATTCCAAATGCAAATATTAAATCTAGACAATATAAAAAGTAAAAAAGATAAATCACAAATGGTAATGGAAATGCATTACATTGTTCAGACACGGCCTAATGTTTCTTTTGGGGGATCAAACTTAAAATACCCACTATGAAGATTCCTTTGAGAGGAGCTGTTAGCTTCTGGTTGGAATCAATCGATTTGAATGTTCAACAGTTGATTGCTATCCAAATAAGATAACCTTATCGATCAGTCAACCAAGTCTTGCATCTAATTGACTGATAGCATTTCAAATCAACTCAATATGCATTTAGTTGACTAGTTGGGTAAGATCATAAGCTTATCTACTAATGACTTTTATTTTTAATCTACTAATACTCTTGACAGTCGACTTAGCTAGCCATACAGTAAGCTTATCTATCCAATGGTCACATGAGTTAACTCAATTGACATTCCAGCCAACTCAAATCAAACAGAAACTAAGTCTTTACTAGAGCACAAGATCTTAGTCGACCAAGCAATTGACTAAGAATCACAGACAAACATTAGTTAACTTGATCTCTAATTTTGCTCAATTTACATCTCGTAAGCCCTTGCAATCTTCCAAGGTCAAGCTCATGCTTACAGTACAACCACGAACTTATGAACCCCTGGCAAATTCTCTTAATGCTAGAGGTTACAAGTCACACAATCTCTTACAATTCATTGTCTTATGATTCTCACAATTTTACGTTGTCCAAGAGTTCACCTTCCATCAAATCGTAGGTCCCTCAGGTGGCTAAGCCTATGTTCTGCTCCACATGTCATCCTTTACTGTCACTTACGAAGTCTACCTCTTGTGACTCTTGTCAAAGCTATCAAACCAATTCCAATCTTCTCATCTTGCAGTCCTTTAGATGTCTCATACCACTCTAGCAGATCATGAACCTCTTAAGCCTTGAGCGAAACCATCTTGGTCGTACCAAGTCAACATCACAACTCCACCTCATCTAATCGCAAGCTCTGCATGCTTCATATGCACTCTATCAAGTTCCTGTAAACTCCACTTACACATCAGCAACACAAGCTAGAACCTAACTTGAAATCCTTTCATATCAAAACATGTTGGTTGAACACGGCTACTCAGAATGATTGCACAGACAACATATACTATGTGTTGGTATCCTTTTTATAGGTTATGCCTTGATCTTTGGACACAACTGTGGTTCCAAGGGATCACTCAAAGATGTTCCTATGCACCTTGTATAATATTCAAAGAAATAGAACGTTGAGCCTGATAGCAGTGTATTGGGATTGTTCTATATGAATTATATTGGAATGAACTATTCCAGGAATATTCTATAGAGAAGTGATTGATACTGGTGTCTGAAGTTTATTATCATGTAAGTTTTTTTTTTGCATCCTAATAAACATATGATAAAGATTATCATGATTTTAGATTATTTTTTTCCTTTCCTTTTTTGTCTTTGTAATTAAAACTCCGAGAAACAGATTTAAAATGGTAATGACATGAACGTAGGCGTCTAGTAAATGCCCCAATTAAACTATGTGAAACCATGATAAATATGCACATTAATAGAGGAAAAGGTAGATCAAAGAAGATTTGGTTAGCAACACTAAAAGAGGTTAAGATTCATTTAAATATAGATGAGGATATAGTAGGGGATCAAGCATAATAGCGTAGGAGGATCTACATAGCCGACTTCATTTAGTGGAATAAAGACTTTGGTTGTTATTGATATCTACTTTTTGGAAGTTAATATTATCCCATCTAAAAACTTACCAGAAGTTGGAAAAATAATGCACCAATTAATTGATTCAATGGATTCTCACTACTATGCAATTGTTTTTACAAGAATGAGGGAACAAGAGTTATTGCTTGCACTATTCTCTTTCTATTAATATTATTAATTACTATTATTAAATTATTGAAAGTGTAAACTTGTTTGAAGTAGGGTTTGGAATGATAAACTTTGAATTATACATGGAATCTTAGCATGGCACCTCCTCAAGGAAAAGTGTAGATTTTGTGGAACATTTTAATTCTAGTATCAAACATCTACTGGGTAGGGAAAAAAGTTGATAGGGAGAGGATAAAATACTATATCCTTCATTTGTGCTTCTTTGGAGGGAAGAGACACCTTTCACAATGTTTCTTTGGATGAAAGGAGGAAAATTTGAGTCTGTGAAAATGATTTTGTAAAAACATTAAAAACAAAAATCTGTGGAATAAAACATCATCTTGAATTTTTTCCATGCTAAATTGAAGCCTCCCCACCCAAATTGGGTGTTCAATTTTGGTGAAACAATTTTGGTCAAACTAGGAATTCTTTCCACTGATCTCTTTACCTCCTAGAGACCTCTCGAGGAAACAGAGGGAACTGAAGAAACACGCTATCTCAGTAGTTTGACTATTACAATTAATCCTAGATGGTCGATGTGATGTGGAGATATTCGTTGTCAGGCACACTATGCTGAATGAGAACATCTTTTTGTTGCAGATTTCATTATAGTTATAATTATGAAAATTGATAGATTCATTCTTGACTCCAAGGATTTCTTATGGTTGCCCAACTGAATTTTTGTTATTGAATGTTTTTGGAATCTATTGAATTGGTATTCAGCAAATGATTTAAGTTTAATACAACTGTTTCATTTATTAAAAGTTTAAATCTGATCATTGGAATTTGTCGTTTTTCATAACCAAACATTGAGTGGAAAAATTATATCATGTTCTTTTGGCTGCAGGTCGTTAGGATGGTTGTCAGCACCTATCAAGCAGCTAGTGGTGCAGGTGCTGCTGCCATGGAGGAGTTGGTGCAGCAGACTCGTGAGGTCTATGTTTTGTTTAAAATTTTATGCAATCAACTTTATTACATTATAATCTTGTTTATTTTATAGGTCTTGGATGGAAAAGAACCTACCTGTAAAATCTTTAAGCAGCAGGTTGCTTGTTATCACCTTTACTCTGGAAAATATGTTCAAGGGGTTGATTAACACCAGATTTTGATTCATCTAAGTTTCTCTTTGTGCAGTATGCTTTTAATTTGTTCTCACACAATGCAGCAGTTCTTTCTAATGGCTATAATGAGGAAGAAATGAAACTAGTGAAGGAAACAAGAAAAATTTGGGCAAGTGCTTGGGTGTTATTCACAATCACCTTTTAGAATATTTTCTTATTTTTGATGGAATTGTTTGTTTCCTATTATTAACTTGTTTAAAGAATGTATTTTCTCCAGAATGACGAGAATGTCAAAGTATCTGCAACTTGCATTCGAGTTCCTGTGATGCGTGCACATGCAGAAAGTGTGAATCTTCAATTTGAGAAACCTCTCAGTGAGGTCAGTTAAATAAAGATCTCAAAGGAAAACATTACCGAATCTTGTTTGTGATTCTTTGTCATATTTTGCTAGGTGATTGTGCTACAAAAACTTTTAGTCTGTCACATAAATATCTAGAACTATTAATATTTTTATTTGTTATGTTTGGCATTCTTTGTTATTGCCAATCATTCTTTCTTTGTTGGTTTGCTTTCCAATAATTTTGAATTTCCAACAGTATTTTTTATTGGTATGCACCATTTATTGCATATACAGTTACATCAGTATACGTCATAATTCTCACACCTTGCATCAATAACGTATGCATACTGCGGTATAATATGTACTTGTTCTGTCTGTCTTGGACATACATACTGTTTCGCCATTATCAGATTGCGTAAAAGTAATCACTCTTCTATATCTATATTTTCCTTTATTCCACTACATACCTACGGTTGTTGATTCCAAAACGTGTTAGCACTCCTAGTGGAATTTATAACAAAAAAATGAGGCGTTCAAGGTTACTCTTGCTAGAAATAATCTACACTTACATGCTTTCTTATTTGTTGTCATGATTAATTAATTGTTTTTCCTAGATTGTTGTTGATTTAACATGAAATTCAACTCAATTATGGGAAGAAATTTGACTAATTTCTGTTGTTTTTTATTTGAAGTTCATTTATTTATTACTTGTCAGACCCTTAGAGGTGCAAGCATTCTCCTAGAGTTGATAAATTTTGGCATCATCTTTGTCCTCAACGATTCTACATGGTAACTAGGACAAAGATACTATCTACTGTTAGATTAAGGGCCTTGTTAAGAACATAGCCCTACTTGTGGCTAGATGTCTTGTATGTTGAGGGTTCTCCTTTTGAACAAGCAGGAACTAGTTGTTGTGGTGCAGTTGCTATATCACATTGCTTGACTGCTTGAAATGCATCCCTCTTTTGATATTCTGAAGCTTTATTGCATACAGAACACTGCTAGGTGCATTCTGGAAGGGGCCGCTGGTTTGGTTGTTGTAGACGACCGAGATTCCAATCGTTTCCCTACACCTTTGGATGTTAGTTTCCGTCTTTCTACTTCTTTTACTAGTGCGCTGTGGTATACAAAAACTAGTAACTATATTCCCTGTCTGTAGTCACCATCTAAAATGTTTTGAATAAAAATGAACAAATAAAATTGCTTCTCACTTCTCATCTAAACATCGTTTAGCTGAATTCCCCATTTTAATTAAATAATTGATACCATTTAAGTACCGTGCTAAAACATCTATGTTCCAGGTATCAAGCAAAGATGACGTTGCGGTAGGACGTATACGTCAGGATCTGTCTCAAAAGGGCGATCTCGGGTAATATATCCCATTACACTATCCTCTACTGCTATTAACGTGATCTACCCTATCAGAAACAGATTATTGTTAACCCTTTTAATGTTATCTATTTATACTATGCACTTGCTCAAAATCACAACAGGTTGGACTTGTTTGTCTGCGGAGATCAAATCCGCAAGGGTGCAGCTCTAAATGCTATTCAGATTGCGGAAAAGCTGTTGTAGACGTGCCTGTTCATTTAACCTGATGCTTAGGCATTTCCTTTGAGGCGTCTTAGTGGAGGCGTGGTAGTATCATTTTCTTCCCTCAGCTTGAGTCAATTTATCTTTGATCTAATTACTTTATGGTAAATGCAATCCAGATTGCAGAAAAGTTATTGTAGAGGTGCCTGTTCATTTAACCTTATGGAGAGGGATGGTAGCAATTTTTTTTTTACCCAGATTGAGTTTATTTATCTTTATTTTAATTACGTTGTGGAGAAATCCAATATTGTGATATAATACGATCAACTTTTTTGTGTGCCTTCTAACTTATACATTGTTAGAAAGCAGTAATTTGCAACTATAGAATAAGAATATTTTGGTTGAAATACTGAATTGCCTTTTTGGTTCTCTTTATCAGACTTGGAGATTCTCTGGTCCATATTGTGTGGACTAATTCTTGTTCCTTCTGATTTGCACCGTTGGATCAGATCAGGAATCCATATAATAATACCCTCCTGATCCGATTCAACGTTGGTGCAGATTATGCTCGAATAACATTCATGTCCTATAGGTTTTTTTTTGCACTACCAATCAAATGATGGCTGTGTTGCTCACTGCTTGAAGTTAATGTTGCTCGCCTTTTCCTCGAGGAAATATTTGCTTCTAGTTCTTGTTGCTCCTTTTTTTTTTTTTGTTTACTTCAAGAATCTTTGTTTTGTTTAAGTAGCTCTTCCTCGTCTATTTCGGTACTAGTAGACCTTTGCATTTATTCACGTGCAGCGAACTGTTTGACTGCAGTTTCCATGGATATCATGCATTGTATTAATAGGATCTTCAGACCCCATCCCAGATCCCCATAATCAATCTGACTGGTCTTTAACCCAACCAGCTGTTCAAAGTTAATAAATGATACCTTTCTACTTTTTTTTAATGCTTTTTCATGTTTCTTAGCGTCGAAGGCAAAATGGCTGTATAAACAAAGATCGACACCACATGATTCTTGTACTCGATTCTGCTCCTTTAAAATTTCAAGTAGAATAAATAAAGCCTGAAGAATTCATCTGACTCTGTGCCTGCTGCCTTAATGCATTGGAACAAAACCGATCGCATTGCCTCTATGACTCTTTTGTTGTCTCTGTTTCGAAGCCATTCTTCTCTCGTCTTTGTTCGGTACCATCTTGTTCTTGTATTGCACTTTACTCATGATTTCACAGAAAAGAAATCAATATATATTGAGATACAGAAAACACTTTATTCCAGCACTGCTTACGATTACTTGGGTACATGCATCTCCACTCCCTTATTAGACACTCTCACAAGAACACAAGCACGCATATGACATGCGACCCAGAGGAAGGATACTGCTCCAAAGGTGTGGTGAACCACCGACTCACGGGCATTTTGGCCGCCGCCGCTTGCCGACGCCGGTGGTCTTGTCCCTGTAGCACGGGCATTCATCCTTGTGGCCGTAGGTGCCCGACGGCACACACTGACAGTCCATGCAGCACATGCTACAGTACTTGAGGCAGCGGTCCATCACACTGGCCTTGGAGCACCTCACCTTGCATTTGCTCCTGCAAAATGCTAACCAAACCAAACCAAACCAAATTAAGCCAATTCAACTAGCTATCCACATGATTAAACTCATCAGTATTTGTAAAGCAGGCAAGTTGCTTCTGATTACCTGAAGCTGCCATGGTGGCTTGGAGATGAGACGAGGCCAAGAGGAGAAACAAAAGAGCCAAGGCGTAGTGGATGGGCTTCATGGTGGTGGTGGTGGCTTTGAGTGCTGTGTGAGGTGCCTTCTGTTGGCATTTATACAGAGAAGTAGAGGAGTGGGGCATGAGCAGTATGGGTGTGAGGGGCACTTAAATTAGAGGTTTGGGCTGGCATCCAATAGGTGTCCGTACCCTTATCCTGGGATTAAAGTGTGTCCGTCCTGTAAACGATCACTAAAAGTTACTGGTACCTGCGATTGTGTTTTTTTATATGGCAATTTGAATTGTCCGTGAGGATGAATCCATGTGACAGCACCGGGGAATGGATGCTTTTAGCTTATATCGACAAGAAGCTTTAGCTTTCATTAATGAATAAATCGCTGAGTATTTCTGGCCTTTTCTACCTACCTGATATAGAGATGGCCTACATATCAAACTCTGTTAAAATTTAGTGTCCTATTACAGTGGGGCAGCAAAACTTGCAATCTGTTGGCTTTGGCCAGGCCTTGCCTCACCGACGTCCTTCCCTTGTTTTCGTTTGTCGGCGAAGAGCTTTACTCGATGCTGAATTATGGATTCCTTCACTTTACTACCTGGCGCGAGAAGCTCTGAAAGTAAAGAGGGCACCACAAAAAAGCACATGAACATATCAAATGCCATGCGACGAACAGTCTTGATGGGGCCTTCTTCTCTTGGGGGAGGTGCAAACTGTACAAGGAGTTTTCGATCAATTATAGTACGTTTGAAAACATTTTAAGCGATAGAATTTAATTGAATTTTATTAGGAATTGAATTTCATCGGAAATTAATTGAATTTTTTGATTTGGAATGAGTTAGTAAATAGCAGAATTGAATTGAATTCTTTTGTTTGGAGTTTATCAGAATTGAATTGAATTCTTACATTTTTACTATTTTGTCCTTCTTCACTTGAGCTCCGGTGGTCGACGGCGACAGTGAGCGCGGAAGGGTTGCGGCGAGGAAGGGCTTCACGAGAGAAAGTTGTGTTGGGCGAGAGAAAAGTGCGCATGGGTCTAATAGAGAGCAAAACCGTCATTTTTCTCTTTTGCTGGAA
>JBBPFP011244962.1:0-10566 GCA_037974795.1 Kaempferia galanga
CCAGTTACACATAAGAATAAAATCTTGGTCTACTGACCTAAAATTCCTGAGACCCCAGTCCACTTACCCGCCCAGCTTAACCGTGGTTTACTCCCTCTAAAATCCTATGGGACTGAGTTCAGGGGGTGTTGGGGTGGCGGTTCCACCCTTTGCTCCAATTAGAGTTGCCTTGCTGCAATCTGTTTTCTTTCTCAACGTGCCACAAAAGTTGCATGCTTCACTTCCCAAAGCTTCATGGGTTCACACAGAATCCTTAATTAGGTCAACGATCTAAAAGAAGCATTTCTTTGAGGGTGATCATATGGTAACTTTGGTATTCTAGAAGCATTAATTAATGTATGAAGATTGATATGCTTCTGAAAAAAAACAAGGTCTTGGTGGAACTAAACCTATGGAATAGGAGGTGCTATCTCCCTTTAGCACCAGAAATGGGCAAACAAACGAGACCAGCTACATAACTCCCAGCCTCCCACCGGCACCAAAGGGAACTAGTTTCGATCTTGATCTGAACTTGCTCGCCGAGGAGCAGGAAGGGAGAAAGATGGATGAGGACGGCGACGCTGCTCCGAGCGATCTAACAGACAAGACCGGCTATGTAACTCCCAGCCTTGCACCGGAGCTGCTCCAGCTGGTCACTGTTCGATTGACGTTGGAGGAAAGATCCGAGCTCGCATCGAAGAGGATTGTGTTGAAGCTCCAACAGGCATTTGCCGAATGAATCGGCAGCAGCGGAGCTGGAAGAGGAAGCTGGTTTCTTCACGGAGGGGTGCTTTGCGAAGAGTGCTGTTTGAAGGTTGTCCGGAAACAGTTCAAAATGGCAGGGGCGGGAATGTGAGGCTGTGTGCGGAGGGCAAATTGGGAAATGTACACGAGTTTGCCTTCTTGGGGTCTGTTCTTCCGGGGAAGAGGATCCTGGTTTGTACAAATGTTAGGGTTAACAAAGCACATCTAGCAAGCTACACAATTTCAGAGTCACAAGTTTTATAAGTCGAAAGTCTCCACGAGAGCCTCGCGTGACATAGTTGAGTTGGTACTCAAGTAGTAGATTTGTATCACATGAGTAAGATTCAAACCCTTAGGGAATACGTTTCTTCTACCTAAGCAACCGCTCAACACTGTAATTTACCTCATTTCAACGTGGCCTTAGGGCTACCAATGAACAAGCGTCTAAGATGAGTCTTATCATCTTTAGCATTAAAATTGTTAAAACACAAATTACAGGTACAAACATATCTAATAAATTAAGATCAGGACAATAAAATGAAAATAAAAAACATACATAAAAAATATTTAATAAATAAAAGGTCAAGACATATATTCAAACAATAATTGAAAAGATCCTTTTTACCTTCCAACAAACATCAAAAGATGACAAGATCACCCTTGCCATGACTCACAAAGCTTCCAGGGATTTGAACCAAAAGGAGGGAGAAGGGAAGAATACAGAACTATACACCAAGTAAAGGAACAAATCGCCGATGAACACCCAGCTGGTACTATAATATTTCAAGCATTTGAAATTGCCAGTAATCGCTGCATTTGGTCTACAACGGCCTCCTCCACTTCGACAAATTGACACATCGCTTAAACCGGTATGACATCGTTCGAAGTGTCTTCGCAACTCAATACTATCCCATCAATACTGGCTGGGAAGATGCAACTGGTCCATTGGCATCCGGTCGAGACTGGTTCATTGGGAGGGACAATCATGAGCACGTTTGCATTCCTTCGAACAACTCCCATCACACTTACAGTACTGCCTTCCTTGATATACCTACAAACAACGACATACAAACTCCCATCACACTTTTCCTGCTTAATCTTCAGTTATGTTAGTGATTAGCGAAGAGAGTCTAACATCTGAGGTAGATAGAAAAGGGGCCAGGGTAGTGCCATTGTTATTCCAATGAGGCTCCCAGTAAGACAGTAAATGATTGAAATAACAGCTAGAACAGACAATTTATAAACATTGAAATAAATAAATTACCCTTCTTTCACACGCATTACGCGATCATCACTTGAAAGATTCCTCTGAGCCAGCCATTGAAGAAACTCAGGTGAGGACTCTTTCTTGCTGGGGTCAATGTTTAAAACAGCAGACTCGTTGATGTATGTAGTAACCTTTGCACCATAACCAGTCTTTACCAATGCTCTTAACCCAGACTGGAAATCTGATATGTAGAAATCAACTACATGCCTCTGCCAAAAGTTAAACATCAAATTCAACACAGTCCAGAGAACCAAAGAGTAGTGGAAGCTGTTTCCAATGTCTCTGTGGTTAAGAGAGATTTATTTAAACCATATGAGTCAGTTGAATAATCTATATGAAAAAATGATAGATAAGCATATATTCCACTTCATTGATCAAGGATTTATCAGACCAAAGGATGCAAAATAGACAGAAAAAATAGAATCCATCGTTTACCTCTGTTGCTCTAAGACCCCAAGTAAAACGGCCATGCTGCGGATTGGCAGGCTTAGAGTTCCAACCCCTGTACTCATATAAACTTGTAGATGTGTACACGCATCTAGGTACTCTTGTGAAATTTGAATCCAAGGGAACACTTCCACAGGTAACGATCTGGAATTTATTTAGAGAATGAGGATTAGGGATAAAGAAAGATATATGGAATGGCGAGAATGACAATCAAGAATCAAACCATAAAACTATGCATACATGATCTCTCTATATATAATGTTACAAGGGTCATATGTTATTTGCCTGGATGGTATTTGGACCTGCTGTTCTGCACTGATGAATAGCTTCTCCAAATACTCTTACCATCAAACTTTTGAAGAAGACAATGACTATTCAACAATGTATGACTCCATATATCTCACAAAGGAATCAGCAATGACAGTACTCATGACACTTATGCATACTCTGAGTTCAGCTGAAGCAATTCACTATCTCGTAGTCAGGAGAAATGGTTAATGAAATAGTATCTTAGCAAGGGATAACCAACTAGCATACTGGGTGGAAAGAGGGGAGCGATTAGGCTATACAATATTAGGCAGAGAAAAATTGATACAACAGACCAAAAAGAAAACATTGATCCAACTCATATTCCTAAAATAAAGGAAAACCTAATTCATGTGGCTTAAGCATCATCAAGGAGTTGGTCTTAGCTGAAAGATACCTACCCCGGAGACCTTGATGTATTGACCATCTTTAGCAGTTCTTAGCTCGGCATCAGGGTAGCTAGCAATGAAATGAGTCAAAGCTCTTCTTCCCCAACAGAGGTTTCGAATAGAAAATCCTGCTACAACAGCATGGAGAGACGATATTAATAAGAGTGTTATCAACCACACCAAGAATAAATCCAGGAGTCCAAACAGATGCAGGAGAATTAAGATCCCCTAATCAAAATCCAGAGTTTCTTACCCTTCGAAGAAATTTTTTCTTCTTTGTTGATAGTAGTAACAGCCTGCTTATATACACTTGAAGTGCTATTTATCTTTGCTGAACCGCCGGATTCCATTGGACCAGAAACTTTACGAGGGACCGCAGATGAACTTAGAGGGGCTGAAGAAACAGGACCGGATGTTATGAGTCCTGTTGTAGGGAGAGTAAGGGGACCAGAATTATGGGAGGCTGTCAGGTTGGTTCCTCCAGATTGCTGACCAGATAACTTCTTCATAGAATCACTCTGTTTGTTTAGAGGTCCAGAATTGGACTTTTGCCTATTTGAGCTTCCAGTCCCTGGTACCGAAATTCGACCAGGTGATTGGCTAACCCGGTTTCCAGAGTTGGGATTGACAGGTCCGGAATAAGAGGCAGCACCCCCAAATGAACCTGTCCTGCTAGGAGCATTTGGCACCGGGCCAGACTTTCTTGATCTTGAGTTGTCTGTTGGTATGTCAAACATCTTTGCAAGTTCTCCAGATTTCTTAACATCTCCGCCAGTGTATGGCATAGCCACAGAGCTCATAGTTGGAGGCTTCTCTTTCGGTTGCCCAGGGCGGCCTGATACATACAAGCCATTGCTGAGTTGATGTGATGGGAATCTGGATCCCATTGAGTTTTGTTTATATGCACCTTCAACCTCTCTAGATAAGTGCAAACCTAACTCATATAAAATTTGATATTGATATAGATTGCAGCAACTCCAAGTCACATTGGATTCTAATAGAAAAAAGTTTTATTCTGCTGGAGCCATCATGGTGTTGTAAGTGGAGGGATACTTGGAAACTTCAAATAATCCTGTTAAGCAACATTAGATCATTATGGCAAAAAAATAATGTAAAATATGTTATAATTCATGTTTGGGATGTATTTAACGTGAAAGTAATAGGATTATAATAATAATAAAAAAAACCCAGTAGTACATATCAAAAATTTCTCAGTTGTTGATGCATAATTTCAGATATTACTCAACAAGATGGATATGCATATAGGCTCACAAACCACTGAGGCATGATCCAAGAATGCATCTTCTATCTAGATAATCTTTAGGGATACCCTATACACATTCAACAGCTATGATCTGCTTTCAGATCTTACTGTAACTCCATAAGTTAGCTCTTCACATCTACCTTTATGAGATATGCTCAATGACAATCAAAGGATTATAAAGTTGGACAAGTTGAATCAATTGAAGTTGAAGTTGTGAGATGGATAGGGAGCAGCAAAAATATTATACTGGATATGATTAAAATGTGATTTAAAGGATCATGAAATCACGAGTTATATACCCTTGCATTGTTCAATTGCAGGATGAGATCAATGTAGTTGGCCCCAAACAGTTGGGACTTGCTCAGCTTGTTATTGTAGTTGTCTATAAATTATCATGGAGGTGTTCTTGACTTATTAGGACACACAAGCTAATCAAGTATTAGGAGAATCTATCCATGTAGCATTTCCCTCTAAAAGGAAGGATTTCCCTTTAAATAGAGTGAGATTTTGAGGTAATGATATAAAGGATGAACTTGGAAAGTGGAATAGTTTACCAATGTCATTGCTGATTTACTCTTTATTTTGTTTTAGTTTAGATCCTAAATCTCAATCCAAAAATTCTCCACTAGAAAGTCATTATAGATTAAAAAGGAATATAATAGTGTACAAGCCTAAATTTATGGTGGCTCACCGTAGGGTTTAGTAACTTATATAATAATTTCTTCCAGTCTAGTTTTTTTGGGTCTTGGTATAAACCAAAACATTTCCCCTAAGATAAGATATGAAGCCCATTGCCCCCAGCAACAGCACAATAAAAATGCATCTTCCAAGACATTTTGTTAATGGAAATTCAGGTTTCTAAAAGAAGTGTAACTTCATAAAGCAATAATTTGCCTATGTTTGATAATTGATTGGATGAGAGAATTTTGTTCGTAGAATATTGTTCTTATTGATCCAACGAAAGAATTTTATTAAACTTTCAGTTCTCAGTCCCACTTGCGAAATCAAATCATCAAAGTTTTTATCAACAGTTTTTTTCCTTCTACTGATATCAAAGAATTAAACATATTAATCCATAATCTTATGCTGATTGCGTGACTGAGTCTTTTGTCCCTTTCGTTAATAAGACACCCTACTTACTATTTCTTTAAATTTTTCTAACAAAAGGATGCTGGAAGCACAAGATCAGCCAGTAAATAATGTGTGTATGTGTAAATGAAAGAAGAAAAAGTAATTACAGAATAGATAGTCGATAAGGAGAAAAGAAAACAAAATTGGAGATCCTTTGTCGGTAAACTATGCAAGAATTTCCACTCGCAAGTATCATGAGAAGTTAAGCATTACAGAAACATCATTTTAAAGAGCCACAAATTTTATATCCAAGATCAAACTTCATTCCACTAAGTTATATGGCAAAGCAATGGAATTAAACTAGGGATTGAAATATGAAAATTGAGATAGATTAGAATTAATAAACTGCAAGAGGAATTTCTCATATGTATTTTCTAGTTCAACCAGTCAAACTGCAGACAGGAATAGAGAAAATAATGGAGTACGAGAACACTGAATATTTGCTTCTTCCCTATCTATATGGATGAAATGATACATTTTTCTTGATATCCTAAATACCAAATTTCAATGGATTTAAAAGTCTATAAAATGACCATTGATTGAGGACCTGAGGTTCCATACAACTTAAACATATAAAAAAATAATGACACAGTAAGCAAAACTTATTCTATAATTTCACATAAATCAACACATAAATAACATTCAATTCAAAGGAGAGTTGCTACTTATGAGGAAGATCAAGTGTACTAGAACTGGTACTCACACGGACTTAGTATGTTGAGCATTGGTAGACTGATAAAGTTGACAGATTGGCAGGATTGTGCCATTTGAGCATGAGATACTAGGTTCAAATCATGAAAATAACTTCTTTATATGCAAGGTGAGGTTCTCTTTTTTTAGCCCTTCTTGAATCCTACAATAGCATTGGGACATTTTAATAGAATTAGCCCACCTTTTCTACCAAACAGTTAATTTCATAGATGTGAAAATGAAATATATTAGGATATCTTAAGATTTTGAATAAGGGCTTGGGATGGAGAGAAGCTACACATAAATCAAGGTGTTATCTACTGTGAATAATAGATATAAATTTTTCTCTTATCTGGTGGGAAACATGGGTCAGCGCCCATGTCCCACATTCCCTTTTGTGTTTCCAAGCACTACTCACTTGGCAAAGATCTTGAGAAGAATATGTGACCAGCTATGCAATATAATTAACAATGAGATGCCACTATTCATTCATCTACCATATCGAAAGACCATCAAAAACATGATGTAAGCTCTCTTATGCCCGCTTGTCAGTATATTCTTCTTTGAGCATTGTATATCCATTGCATAAAATGATTACAGCTAAAGAACTGTCTTATCATAACACAAGTTGTAAGTTCACTCTATATAGAATAGAATTTATGAGTAATATTTCTAAATTTATAGTTTTCCTTTTTTTCTTCCACATCAAGTGATATCTGAATCAAAGATCCTATCTTTGTTTCTTGTTTGACTTTATTTTCCATGCACAAAACTTCAGATCTTAAATCTTTGAAATATCCAAACTAAGTAACTTTTCTTTCGTACTATATGGTATAATGAAACTACTCATGTTTGTCTATATGCAATATGCTCTTGGAAGGATTCTTGGCACTTATCTTTTATAACTCAGCTACACAGGTACCCCATGTATGAGTTTTCTTTCTTCTCTCCTGTTTATGTCACATATATATATCAGAAAATGCATAAATAAATCTTCATTAAACTGCACCCACCTCTTGGA
This sequence comes from Kaempferia galanga, assembly GCA_037974795.1. NCBI lineage: Eukaryota > Viridiplantae > Streptophyta > Magnoliopsida > Zingiberales > Zingiberaceae > Kaempferia > Kaempferia galanga. The sequence goes on from JBBPFP011244962.1 coordinate 7,239, forward strand.
CTGAATGTTCATAAAAAATGGAGAAGCATGGTGTGACAAAAAACTCACCGAGGGCCTTGATATCCCGCAACTTACATGAATATTCTGATCAATTAAATTAATTGTTAAAAAATGATAATTTTGAACAAGTGGAGAATCCACACAAGGAGATTAATATCTTTGAATTGACTATCCACCACATAGAGTTTAATTCCCAATTAGCAGTTTAAGGACATTGGCATGGATCGAGTTACATGTAATATGGTAATAAGAAGGTGATTATAACTGGATTAAGTTTGATAGATATTTGGGGTGGAACTGTAGAAAGGACTGGAATGCATAACAATGAATATAAGGAAGGTAGAACTAAATTTCAGAGGTCAAGATAAGTTCCATAACCCTACACCTAAGTTGATTATTAGCAGGGGAAAACAAGAAGATCTCTAAGTGTTAGAAGCTAAAGTTCTTGGTTTAGAGTTAGAGATCTCATCTTCAGATAAAATCTCATAAAAAAATTTGTTGGTTTGATTGATTGATCAAGCAACCACACCCTATTTCCTGTTGTTCCTATGAAGCCTTTTTATTAATGTGTCTATAATCTTAACTTTCATGAACACATTAAAAAAGTTTATTACTGCTAAGCCATGATTGGACAAGTATTTAATGATAACATTAAGAACCTCTACTATAATTAATTAAATTGTATATAATGACCTTGCTACCATATACCCAATTAAGGGCTAATCCCTAAATTGTACTCATAGTTCTGCTAATTAAAACGTCATTTTTGTTGGGAACAAGTTCTTCACAAGCCAAACTTTAGCTATAAATTTAGACTCCAAAGGGCCAGAGCATTAGTACAAAGCTTGACTTTTTTTTTATTTCATGGATAAGCTCATTTAAGGATGATTAAGCATGTGAACCTGTCCATGCATCATCTCATGAATTGAAAGTTATAAATTAACAATATTGGGAATTTGATAAGAGTTCATAACATCTAAATTCAACTCTCGTAATACGTTATTTTCATGTACTGCAAAATGCATGACTAGTAAGGCTAAATTTGATCATCGAGTTTGAACTTCACCCAAGTTTGATCTCAAAACAAAATTTTGACTAGATTTAGATGTGAAAGAGAGATGCTCATCTGCTTGTTTTGCATCATAGTTGGGCTGATCTACAACTTAGCTTGTCTAGATATGCAGACCAGACATGTTTGGTATATTAAAACTTGAGATTCAAGTTATATAGTAACTCAAACTTGAGCTTGATCAAAATTTCCCAGGGCCAGGATTCCTTGCAGTCACACAAGACTAGGGGTGTTCATGGTTAGATTGAGTACGTGATAAATATTCATAGTGAAAGGAAGAGAGGGAATGCCAACCCTAAAGGCTACAGATTAGCTGGCCGCAATAATTATTGAAGGTTGAAGAGGGCTGGAGAGACGCTGCAAAAATTGAAGGAATGCCAGAAGTACAATCATGCGACTGCGACTGAGCGGGGACTGAGCGGGCCGAAGATGCGTTGCTGCCTATTGGCGGGAAATCAAGGGGACGCCGCTAGCCGTTGGAGAGATGCCACTGTCCGCTAGTAATATGGACGCCGCCGTCGCCTGCTGGAGAGAGTCTGGCCCACGAGATGGAGAGACTTAAGAGAATGATGACGGCAGGGAAAAAAACATAGTTTTGCGGGATTTCGATTTTGTCTCGCCATCAAAGCTCCCTCTCATATATAACAAAAACACTACTATGGAAACGATCGATTACCCATTTGCATTGGTCAACCAACAAGCATTCGAGATAAAGCAAAGCCATAAATCCAGCCATTTCTATCATCAATCACGAACAATGAAAAAACTAACCCACATGCACATCCAGCCGCACTCAACTCAAACAAATTCGAAACCAAAATTAATAAACATTCCCATTCCCCAATAAAAATCTGACCTTTCTCACTATCCAGATCACAATCTCACTAACCAAGAGCGCCACACATCCCAATTCCCACATTTTAGAACCCTGCACACGGATCCACCTTGACTAAGGACGCATAAGAAAACACCAAGTACAGTTGGAACTCAGATCGAAAAACAAAAACAAAAAACAGTAGACGGATTTTTTTTTTTTTCGCACACCTTCCAAAGCGGCAGACTGGTGACCGATCGAAACCGAATGCGACGATCTTCTCCGGCCACAATCGACAGGTCGCCCTGTTCAGTCCTATGCTGCTGCAGCCCCGGTCTCTCCGCACACAATTAAAGGGCACAGACAAGGTAGTAAAAACACTCGACCCACCCTCCCGATTTGTATCGTCCCTTTTCATCCTAAAAGACCAATATGCCCCTGACCATGGAAAGTTACTTCCAAAAGTCCACGTGGCGAAGTTTTAGTAACTTTTGTATGAAATGACTAGTCTACCCCCGAGCTTTTGTTGCGATATATTTTTTTGTAGCGATATATTTATTATCTTTATTTGTTGTGGTGTCTCGTTCAAAGAGCGTTGGATGGAGATGTGAAAGGCCAACCAACTGTTCTACCTCAAATTATATATATATATAGTACTATATTTTTCATTTCTTTATAATTTTTCTTTTTAAAAAACAATAACAATGTGATTGGATGGATTGATGCAGCAGTTCGGATCAAAAATTAAAAGTAAATCAATTGGTTTTTGTGTTCTTCTGTTGATTGGAACATTTTTGGCACTGGATTTGATGGATTAGGTAGGTCACTCCGTCGGCAGACGATTATCATATCGAAATTAAATGTCATAAATAATATTAAAATCTTTTACTGCCATTTTTGCATTTCTTTATGTTGTTTTTAGGAAATAATCTCGAGGATTTAATGAATTTGACGCTTCAAAATTTAACCACGCGAAAAGTATTAAAATTTGCTAGAAAGTTTAGTGAGCGGAGTTGAGGATTGTTGAGCTTAATCATAAAATCATATTCATATAAATTAGGTAGGATTTAGATAATGAAAAATGTACTCTTATAATCATTATCCTCACTTCTAAATTTTATATTGGTGATGAAAGATGTGTATTTATACAAAAGAAGTGTTGGTCCAGTAAGACAGGTAGGGGTTGCAGTACTCGGGTAGTAGATGATATGAGTGTCAACGTAGTGGCGTATGATAGGTGACAGCGACACGTGGCAGCTGGAATGACAGCCAGCACGAGCACACGTGTTAGGTGAGAGGCGTCCAGCTTGTACGCTCGGTTGGCGTGGCGACCAGTACCTTCCTGCCCAACCGAGCGGAGGGTCCGACCGACCAGCTTACACACCGGAGCAGCGATTCATTTACCTGTTGGCACACCATAAGCCAGCTATCATTGTCAGAAGCGC
>JBBPFP011245071.1:0-10564 GCA_037974795.1 Kaempferia galanga
TATGGGTGTAATTTAAATAGAAAGACTGTTCTATTGCAATATATATATATATATATATATATATATATACATCTGTCCAATTTCTATATGAAGTAGTATAAGGTATATTTACTTATTAGTTGGTCTAAACTAAACCAACCTGAAAAATTCAGTTCAGTTCAGAAATCTTAGTAGTTTTGTTTGATCTAGTTTTGGTTTGAAAAATTACAAACTGAAAAAATTCAACTTCATTTGAAAATCATTTACAAACTGAAAACAGAACTGTGCTCAAACCTACTCATGGGTAAATGTCAAGCTTTATAAGAGACGATGGGTAAATGTCAGTGGTTACAAAGAGAAGAGGGAGAAGAGGGTACGGAGGAAAGAAAAAAAACAAGATGTCAGGGAACTGGGAAAAAAAAAGTGAGAATAATTAGGGAGAGAAGAGGATTGAGGAAGGAAAAGTATACCAGAGTAATCAAGTAAGATGGTGGAAAGTGGAGGAGAAGAGAGAAGACAAAAGGAATGCTGAGAGAAAGTGGAAGAGTATAGTAAGATAAACAGGAGATTCTTGCAAAAATACAACAAAATTTTCTTTTATATCAATATTACTTCCAGCAAATACACATTACATTAGCTTGTATAACGGCATATCTATCGATACATTTACAACTGAATTTCAAGAAGCTTATTTAACCTATGGCAGTCCAAAAGCAAAAAAAGAGTTGATATGTTAAATTGTGCAGTGTGCACTAACCAAAATGATTAGGGATCTCACAAATTAGAAAAAGAGAAATGTAAGATTTTATGATGCTCGGCTTAGATGGCTATCAGTATGGTTTCAAAATTTAGTCAATTTAATAGCCAGAAGGACATTTTCCAACATAGCGCTTAAATTCACAAAGTTAGAACTTTGTACTATGACAAAGAAGTGATATTAACAATAAGAATAATAAAGTTGTCATGATAGTAAACCTAACACATAAAATAGGATTACACTTAGGTAGACGACATTTTAGATAACAAGTTAATTGTATATGAATATCAACTAAAATGGATTAGGAATTCATCCAAGGTGATTCTTCCTGTTACAATAAGCAGTAGAGAAACAGAAGCAAATATGTTTACTATTTAGAACTAGACTTGTGGAATGTTAGAAAATAGTTGAATAAGAGAAACTCACCTTCAGTCTTTTGCAGCAAGTTGTTGTAGTATCTGTAGTTAAAAAGAACATTTCCTTTTCTCAATCTACGAAAGAAAGAAAGAAAAAAATAGACTAATTAGGAAAGGAAAATTAGCAGGCAACTCGAAAAGTTCCAATGAACTGACGGACATGAGATATAATAATTGCCGATGAGACTATGAACTATGATAATAGCCAGACTGTTCATTATTGTGAAAAAGTAAGATAAGAGAATTAGAAAATAGAACAGAAGAAGCAAATGACAAGGATCCTGGTGAGTATTACTGCGATAACCTTAAAAGTTTAGTAGTGAAAATTTCTGAAAATAACAATGAGTGGGAGTAACCACAGTTTGATGGTTGTTAATGACACTAAATTTATTTTATTTAGGATTAGATTAGTCGTAGTTACATGTGGACCCATTTGATCTTAAATTGGGTTTGAGTCAGACTCAAGTTGGAGTCAGTGTGATTGTGTCAAAGCTGAGCCAAACCAACATTTATATTAATTGGGATTTAATTTTGGTGTATGAAGAAACTTAATTGGGTGGTCTTTGTTAAAAGTAAAAGTTCAGCAATAAGAAAGAGAAATTTATTGTACATAAATTGCACTACCTTTAAAGTTTTTTTCACTGTTTTTCAATGAATGATAAAGGATTTCAGCTAAAAAACAGATGTCCATGTTAATATGAAGTACGACTATTGCTTTCACCATGAAGAAAAGTTAAGGCCCAAGCAGATGGCTAGATACTGAACCAAATAATGTGATATTTATATGGTTGGTGAAATTTTCCATTTTCTATTTATGGTTCTCATTTTCCAGAAAAAAAAAACTGGAAAGTGAATAGAAACTTTTTAAAAAAATATTAACACTTTCACATTCTCATGTAAGAATTTTATTTTTTTAGACAGCAGATGTTTGATCTTCTCAGAAAATATGAAAAAAAAAAATGGAAAGCGAAAAAAAAGGAAATGTAACAGAAATCAGTAAACTGCTTCAATACATTCTTGTAAGATATGTTTTTTCCCCTAAACGAGAGGCCATTCAATAACCTAGTAGGGAAAGGCCATGCATAACAGTGATTACAAGACGATCTATAAGGCCTAAAATTCAGGATCCATTGGTCAGTATTGACATTGCACCTTCAAGCAGAAGTTTTTGTTGATCCAAGCAGGGGAACTAACATAAGAACGGCTGGAGAGAAACTATAAATATTATCAACAAATAAAATTAATTAGCACATGAAATTAATCTGATACAGATCTTTCCCATAACTTTAACTATAATAAACAGACATTCCAGAAATTTATGTATTGATGGGCAATCAATAACATAAGAAAATTAAAACTGGCAATCAGCAGCACAAAATTGGACGTGTTGCAACACACTAAACACAGCATGAGGATTCTTTAGTGTTATGTAAGAAATAGGATACTGATTATTTCTAGTTGCGGTATAACAACCCATAACAACCTGATAATGTGAGGTAAAGATGATGTTGGAATATCATCGTACGAGTAAAGATCATAAGGAGAAGTCTCACTTGCTCCCACTTCTTGAGCAGATATGCTGACTTGGACTTGGCAAGTACTCTTAAACGAAGGAAAGAAGTTATCAATGCAACAGCTTTAGTCTTCAAACTCAACAAGCAATAATATAAGACCATGAACTTACTGCTGATTCCATATTTTGAGTTTGAAAACATATGCTGCCATGGCTTTCTAAGTATTTTGGCTGCCAATAGCAAAGATGCCAGTAACATAACTAATACAGAAAAGAACATGATAGCAAAATTTTACTAGTTGCAAAGAGATTACTTCTTTTAACTGAAGCAATACTACCATAAGAGGAAAATCAATGAATGTGGTCAGATATGACTTAACAGGAGAACAATACTGTGCTTATGGCATAGAATAGATTGGCAAAAATTGTAGCATCGTGTTGCAATGCATTCTTATTATGTGATCAGTTGAGATCTCAACCATGGTCAAAAGAACCAGCTATGCTGACCTAAGAATAAACTATTTTGTCTACACAATGAAGGTATATAGTCATTTCAACTGAATATATATATATATATATATATATGATCCAATAAAATAACTTGGTTTTCATCCATCTTGTCTGAGTGCCGGAAAATGTCATGTGTTTTTTCAAAATGAATTCATACAATACGAATGAAAATTGACAAACTTGAAAGAAGAGTGAGTAGGTAAAAGGATGATTTGAACGTATCAAGAAAGGGAGAGGAACAAGGTGTGTCTTAGAAGAAAATGAAATAGTAGCTGTTTCTTACAGTAATCATGTATGAATTTTAAAAAACAAACAAACAAATTCATGAGATTTTACTATTTCATCCTGCCCCTTATCCCTTGCCTTCCCTAAAGGTGTTGACCGGTTATTCTTGGACTTGGCACAGAAAAGCCTAACATTGATGCACAACTGATGTTGGTTAGTAGAAGCAGGGAGACTTGCCTTTTTTGCACTCACCCATATTGTTTCCCAAAGAGGAAGCTGTTGAGGAGAAGAATCATATGTTATCAACCTGTTGTTTTGTGTCCCATCTCAAAGGACAAAATTGGCATGTTATCGACCTGTCTCTGTTGTATCCCATCTTAGAGAAGAAAATTGGCATGTTGTTGACCTGTAGCTACTGACCTACTGTGTCTCATCTCAAAGAAAGAAACAACTAGGAGAAGAATTATGTCTAATGCCTCATCTCAGCAAGGAAAAAAAGACTGAAACACTAGTCAAAACAGCTACAAGTTGGAACAAGATGCTGTGGCTCTTGACATCTTCGTCATTTTAAGTCTGTGTTGATTTCGATCAGTCAACAGAACAATACAACAGTTGCCGATTGAAACAGCGTAATATTTTAATCTCGGGAAGAAACCAATAAGGCGATTTATGCTCAGAATGGCATGATTCATCAGAATATTACTGTGCCTAGTATGAGATGCATGTGTGGTCCATTACAATTGTACAAAAGGTGATAACGCTTACCTTAGGCGCCCCTCGCAACCTGTCCTAGATTATGTGAAGGAAGGTAAATCACGAGGTCAGCTTATAGCTGACCGCTAGAAGGTAGGAGGGTTTTTTTCCCCGAGGGCATGCGCCATGTGTGGTCCATTACAAGCTCAAGCTAATGATTTTTTATGTTAAAATAAACTCAATGCTAAACAAAAATATTAATATTATGACTAAGAAATATAAAATTATTACAGAAAAAATAATTACAAAAACTGATGTATAATTGGGATTAATTTTAATATAAGAAATTCTTATTAAAATCCCTTCAAGAAAATTTTACAATATTCTGTAAGTCTTAAAATCTTTGATGTTTTGAAATTTCTAATATTTCAATCACTACCTTAATCATACAAGCACATTGCCTAATTCACCTAACAAACTTTCAAGGACTTTATCATGTTTTGCATACCTGCAGAATGCTTGGTTTCATAGTAACAGCTGAACACATATCCATTCGATGCCCTAAGCTCAAAGTCACACATTTCTCCATTGATGAACAAAGTGAATTAACTGCTATTCTCCCCCAGAGACACTTCCCTTCACATTCTGAAAGCAGAACAGAAAACAACATTTAATTGCTTTATGTTCAAATAAAGATATCTTGCACATAGAAAACAACAACAGGAACTGATATCTATGCAATCAATATCACACTTTGTCCAGTGTTTACCAACTTTTGAAGAAGTCCAACTACAAAAAGTAACATAGAAAAGAGGAATAGAGGATTTAAGAGGAACATGCAGTTCTCTATCAGCTCCTGAAAATTTGGCATTTACATTGAAAGAAGAGTGTAGTAGATTCTTTCTCAGGATAGTTTCTTTTTCTCATTTCAACTTTCCTTTTACTAAAAGAGAACTTTCATCATTTTAGATTAAGTTTTAATACAAAGTGATCTCAATCTTGATAAAGGAGAGATTAAAGGTGCTGCATTATCCCTTTAAAGAGTCATTTGCAACATAATTTCAAATGTCAATCGATGACAGTCAGCACAACCAAAACATATCATTCAAACCACCAGCCAACACTGTAAATGTCACTGTACCACCTGGTCTGACACAGTTTGTTTGGTACTGATTGAAACGGATCCTATCTTTGGTACTTCATCAACAGGAATTATTTGAGTTTAATCACGTTGAAATTGTCCTTAATTTAGTGAACTAAGCAAGTATGCTTAGGCAAATTTTTTCCTCCAAGGTTAAGTATCTCATATGCAAACATTAGGCTCCCAATCACAGGCATCAGGATGATTCAGTGTATTCATAAAGTAGAGAGATGCTCCTCCATATGGTGCTAAGCCTGCTTAGCGCCATCTTTGAATTTGTATATTCCATTTGTATCTCTTGAAAGAAAAAGAGAAGATTAGCAGATGATTCTTTGATAGCTTTTGCTACTATTTAAATGATAATGCTTGGAATTGGCTTATCACAAGTTAGTTCCAACATCCAAAAGGAATCGAAATCAATTTCTAAATATGGAAAAGGGTAGTAAATCATGTTGGTAAGTCACCATTGCGTAGAATGATATTAAAATGCCAACAAGCCTAAGGCAAAAAATCACAAGATCAATTTGATAGTCTAAATTGCTTTGAATTTAAGAAACGATAGGAAAATATTCTATGAAGAGTCAAATTTTAATAGTATGGACAAAGTCAAATTTTGATAAAGTAATGAAGAATGCAAGGTAAGAAGAACTTAATATGATTAGTTGCCTCATGTTTCAGAAAGCAAAAGAAAAGAGAATCTAACAAAGTCTCAGAAAGTAATTATGATAGACTATAAAACACTAAGACCCCTTGAATCCTTCAATTTAGTTTTTAAAAGATCAGACAAACTGGATATATCAAAAAACCTTAAGTAACCAAATGCTCTATTCATTTACATACAGTATCATCAGCCTGTGACACTTTTTTCAGTTCTAGAGATTAATAACATCATTACACTCTATCATATTGTCTGATGAAAACTCCTGCCAAATGCTGAGTTCACAAGGAATCAACCTAAACTTTCATCACTGATTATTTTGGAACTATATTGTAGAATGAGGGTTCTGAGTAGCATTGTTACACAAGTAAATGTTTTATTGGGCATCTCAAATTACTTGTTCAAACATCAATCAACTCAATAAGCATGTTGAATCAGTAAGTCAACACAACTAATCTGCATGAGAACAAAGCCCACACATTATTCTTGAAAAAGCAAGAATCATACAATCCCACAATTAAGTATGACTTACTGAGAAAAGAGGGCCATTCTTCATGTTCTCTCGATGAAAGATATTCACCAGAACCACCATTTGATTCCCCTGAAAGATAAAATGCATCATTCGAAGCAGCTCAAATATTGATAGATTGAATGTATATGGGTCAAATAATAAAGAAAACAAAAGGATAAATGCATGTCTTCATGAAATAAGTAACACTAACCCTTGCTGATAATGATAATATCAAGATTGGTAACTCTTGCTTCAGTTGTCAGCTTCTTAATCTCTGGAATCAGAAAGCTAGCTTCAGCTTTGTCTCTGTTCCCAAACTCGGCAAAATTAGTTAGCACACGAGGATGACCCAGTCGGTACATTGCACAGTGCTGTTGACCATGATAGCAAGTAGAGTTCAGCATTTAACACATAAAAAACACAACCTCACAACTGAGTAAGAAACTCATATACCTCTGCAACTAAAGTATCAGCAATAGGCCTAGCAAATAGTACATAGAGTGGAAACACACATTGTGGCTCTATCTCAGCATTCAGACTTCCAATCAGAGAAATGGTTATTTGTATTCTACATGAGAAGAAATCTGAGTCAGTAAATGTTAAGAAGAGTAAATTAAAATATGTTTCAACCACTTAAGCATCATATCAAATCTCAAATACAATAAAGAAACTGAATAGTGATATTAAAAGTTCACTATTATAATTGTCCATTCCTAGAGAAGTTCAGATGTGTAATGCCAATGGAAAAGAGAAAAAGCTTCAAAAAAAGACAAGAAATTTAATTTTCACAGTCAAAGAAGCCCAACTATATTCATAGGAAATGAAGCTTGCGTTTTAAATCAGGATGGAAATGGAATGTTCAATCAAACAGTGTGGCAAAATTAGTTTTTCATTTGTTATAGAAACAATTAAGACAAGAGCAACGAGATTATTTTTTTTCTTTTGTTCAAACATCAAAGGAACAACTAGTCTATAGAAGATTGGAAGGAAACCACATCTAGCAGTAGTATGAATGATTACAAAAACATATGGCTACACCTAAAAGAGAAATTACTATATCAGAGAGTAAGAACCTCCTTTTGTGCTTTGCCTGTATTTTGTACAGCAAAGATCTGTGCAGAAATGAAGGCTGAATACAATGAAAAAAAGCTGTTAGTATTTGAAATTTTTTCATAGTAACAGGTAACCTAGTTTAGAATATACATCTACACTAAAGAATTTATCTACAATGTGCATGCACATACATTTTGTATTGCCCTACGTTGAAGTATATTGTAAAGTTCAACTGGTTTACAGTATACAGAAAGACTTTCTTCCGCTGCATTTTGCTCTTCTGCAGTCAAACGAACACGAGATTGCTGACGGCAAATTTGGTTAGTCCTTGATTGGCTACAACTGCAACCATGATTCCTACAAAAGTGATTGGCATGGAAAGGTTTCTCTTGTTCTTAATTTGGAATTGGTAACATACATGGAGCATTAAAATTAAAATTCAAGATTATAGGTGGGCAAGAATCTATCGAAGTTATTATCAATGTCTTTTTTTAGAGTTAGGCTTACGTGGTATCTCGAACGGCCAAAGGTAAGCCTGGCATTTCAAAAGATAAGAGACCAACTACAAGTTTTCACTGCCCTCAACAATCTCACAGAATAAGTGCAGTGACAACCTCCTGTGAGCAGCATTCAATAAATAGGCTATCCAGGATTTTAGTTTTATCTGTACATGATGCTATAGGCAGCTTCCCTCCTGAAATGAACAAGCAATAAAAGGAATTTTCATACACATATAAATTAATGCAACAATATGCTCAAAGATTTTTTTCCCCGTAAAACATAATAAAAGAATAATCCGTTGAATAATAGTTATGCACTCACGATTCCTACATTATGTAATGATGAAAAGATTGACCTCAAAGTTTGGTCAACATCAAATTATCTGCATTCTGCTGCCAGGTATCAAGAACTTCAAAATCTCTATTATACAACCAACATCAAGTACTTAGATGTGGGAAAACTTATGAAAATGTGACTTCCACGAAATGAGACAAGAAAAAAAGATAAATATGATAGGAGAATTCATATGAAGCGCAGGAATAGATTCTCCACTTATATGTTCAAGACCTTTATGTTTGTTCCCTAGTAACTTTGGCTAACTTCAAATACCAAAACATAAGGATTGCTTCATCTATTAACCATGGACATAAATACTCTTTATGTTGCTCCTCCTCCATATTAGGTCCTCTATATGCGCATTTTTTTTTTTGCATAAATTCGTTTTTCACAACCTATGGCACATCCTAAATTTTCAAAAGCAGAAGGAAATTTTGTTGCATACCCTAAAGATATTATAGATTCAACAATCCATCTTTCATTTGCCTACACCTTTCAAACATCTTGAAGTAAGACATTAGATATCTTTCGACAAACACACTTTTAAAGACCACACTATTTTTGGTTGCCATGAGCAAAAAATATCTTTCCACATTGTTGACCTGAATAATTACTGTACCAACATAGGCTTTTTGTGGTTTGCCACCAATACCAACACATTGTCGCCTAAAATCAATGGAGATTTGTCATGTCTCGTCCAGCATTGACCACGATGCAAAGAATCCAACAACCAGAAAACAAAATAGGGTATTAAACAAGATAAGGAGAAGAAGATAAAACACACTCAAATGAGAATGGGAGGAAGTAGCAGCAAGAGTCAGAAAAGAGCAAAGAAACACACATTTCACCTAATCAAGTGAAGGTGATCCATGTAGAACAGCTGCACAGAGGGGCACGAGTGTTCACCTAGGGGGTTGGCGGGGTGGGAGGGTAGGATATATAACAAACTAATGAAGTAATTTAATTAACCTATAAGTCATTCACTGATTTAAGTTTTAGCGGTAATAAGTTATAAAGTTTTTCAAACTTGTTAATTTAATTAATGTACATTCTCTTGGTACTTTCCAAATTAAAATTAGGTTATAAATCATAATGATTTAATTAATTTTAAGTTATATTACTACTAATTGTTATAAACTTATTGATTAATAGCTTATAAATTTCATAAATAATTTAGTTAATAACTTATTAAGTTAGTGATTAATAAGATAAAATTTATCGAACTTAAAAAAAATTATACTATTGAACCTACAGATTTAATTGATATACATTAACTTAACAGGTTTATTAAACTTATTATTTAATTATTAATTACTAACATATATCATCAAACATTAATAAGACTCATTACTAAAGGATTTTGGTTATTAACAAGAGGTACAATTATAAATAGTATAGTTAATATTAATTCTAAATTATAAGCTAACAATGTAGAATAATTATATTTTAATAATCAAAGGCTTGAAAGCTAGAGTTGCTGAGATTAAATGAACAAAATGAGTCAGAAGTCATCTCAGCATGCTTTAATACATATCAAAGTGTGTTAAGTGCTAGCATGGCACAATACCTAAACTATACCATTCCAGTAAAAAACTAATGCTCTTGCACCAAACTATCATTTAAACCTCGGAACAGGATCTCCAAGTAATTTATTTAATCTATTCCCAAAAACAATCAAGTATAATGCAACAAAAACACTTTTTCAGTTTTCATTTAAGTGTATGAGTACAAGTACATATTCTAACTGAACTGAAATCATTGTTATTCCATTCCTATAAGAGGTAGACTTCAACTCATTTTGCTTTCACCGATGTCATTTGGAGTTGGGATTGAAAACACAGCATAGACTTAGATGACCAACAAGGACTTCAAAGAGCACGAAAACAGCTGCGGCAAAAACAATACGCACGGGAAAGAAGGGGCTTGACGATTAAAGAAAATAAAGATGGGGCAATTCAGCCAAGAGAACGAAGAGGAGGACAGAAAGGTTCATATTTTTTTAATAGAACGACAAAGAAAGTTTCGAGTTTTTTCACATTTTCATTCGGGAGAACGAGCAGAAAAGGAAATCTGAAGAAGAGAGGAGAGAATGAAGAGCAAGGAAGGAGAAGCGAAGAAATCAAATACCATGGAAGCTCCGACTACCGTCCGCCGTCGCAGGTCGACGGCGTCGTGAACGATTCTTGGGAGCGATCAGTAGGGGGAGAAGAGGGGAGGGGGGGTAGAATTAGGGATTACAGATGGGCTGAGCCGGTGACGTCCGACTGTTCT
>JBBPFP011245397.1:0-10562 GCA_037974795.1 Kaempferia galanga
CGAGTGGTCTAAGGCGCCAGACTCAAGTTCTGGTTCTCTAACGAGGGCGTGGGTTCAAATCCCACTTCTGACAATATATATATGTAAATTTTTATTTTAACTTATATATATATATATATTAATTTACAAACGTTTCAATTTTGTGGGCTATGTCTATTAAATGGGCCACAGATGAATAAACTTCAAAGCCCAGTCCCTTGTTTTATTATTTTACTGGCACATATTTAATTAATTTTTAATTGGTCATAATTTATTTAACCTCCTTCCATGTGTTGGCTGGCTTTATTTTCTGATTTACTCTTCCAATTCCAATGATAATTTGGAGGGGGAGAGTGACAAATTTAACCTTTCATAGAATAATTAATTTTAACCTGACATTTCTTATTATGTTAGAGATGGCGAACACTTGTACATAACACATTGCCAAATTGCGCAATTAATTTCAATAGATGATTTTTTTCCCTAATAAGTTAGATAATTTCGTGTCAATAGTCACCATTGCGAAATTTATAGATTTATAAAATATAAATAATTGAGAAATTTAAATTTTATAATAATACGTTTATACGAAAGAACCGTCCTTTCGCAACAAATATTGTGCGGGGCCCGATATCCCCGCGGGTCCACCCATGCCTCGCCGTATCGTTGGACCTACAAACTCGCGCTATGCGTACACTCCTGTACCCGCACGCGGAGGTCCTCCACCGCGAACGCCACGTGGCAGTTGATCGCCGCCGCTACGTGGAACTTTGCGAACCCGAGGACGGTGGCCTGGCCCGGCAGCCACGCGTCGGCGTCGATCCCCACTTCGCCGGCAGCGATGTCCCGGAGCAGCGGACCCAGATCCGTTAAGATCCGGTCGACCTCCACCGCCGCAGCGAGGTGGATCATCTCCGTCCCCCGCGCTGGGATCCTGCCGGGCGCCACCGCCGCCTCCCCGACCTGGTCACCGCGGTAGGCGAGGCGGATGAGGCCGTCGGAGCCGTGGGCGAAGGAAACGTAGTTGGGGTTGTGGAGGCGCACGAGCAGGTCGAGGGTGACGTTGACGTCGACGCGCGGGGGCAGGAGGACGAAGCGCGGTGAGGCGCCGACGACGCGGACGGATACGAGGGCCACCGAGGGGTTGCGGATCTTGAAGATGGAGAGGGCGAGGACCAGCGCGGCGACCGCGAGGAAAATGAGGAGGAGAAGACTGAAGAGGAAATGCCGACAGCGGCGTTGGCGATGGGGCTTCGAGCCGGCGGAGGCGAGGAAGGGACCGTCGGGTTCCTCCATGACGGCGACCGCGCGATTGCGTTCGGTTAGGGTTTCGATTTATGGAAGACTTGATTTGCATAGTTTATGAAATTCCTTATAAACAAATGCTAAATTAAACTTGAGCAAACAAGTTTTCTTTTTCTGGTATATATGCATTTTAAATCTCTGATTAATCAAGCACATATTTGGCCCGAAATAGAAATTAAAATACTCAAAGGACAAAATACCTCTATAATTTATCTATGACATCACCTTTTTGCCAACAAGATCGGAACACTCTATTGATCCTGAATCCATAGAGGAGAAATATATTCCTCCATTACTACAAATTCATAAATGAACTTTGTCACAAAAATAAACACAGACACCATTATCAAATTCAATTTCATTTTATTAAGGACGAAGTACGAACAAATGTACTTGCGTCAAAATAAGTAAAGCATTTAGCAACGAAGAATGCGATGTTAAGTTACTCCTAAAGTCATGCAACTTGGGCATCCAATATAAATTATTGAAAATTCAGACTCGAAAAAGAGAAGAAGTGGCGTTCAGTTGTCAACCACTTCAATGAGGGTTGTTTCGTAGTCGCTTGGTGCCACGAAACCATGCAGATTCATGACGGTGGCAGCGACATTGGCAAGGCCACCATCAGGCACATCCTTGCGGAATCTGACACCAGCTGCAAGTCCAGGGCCCCCGATGGCAATCGGCACCTGCAAAATTTTCACATGATCCATTGGAACAAGGCATGGATTCATCTTGTTTTTACGTGTAGAATTGTCATGCAGGAACTGGAATAAGAACCGACTCTCAACCAAAATGAATTGTAGCTAAATCTATGAACTTGTAACGCTGTAGTCGATGATTTATCCAACAAATGTACGACCCTTAACTGTGCACGTTCCCAACGCAGAAAGGAAATGTGATTGAGGCAGGGAACGAATTTCCCTCTGTATCTGAAAAAGAAATGGGGAGGAAGCAGAGAAAAAAAGGAGAGGGAGGGAAAAAAAAGAAGAGCCATGAAATTCCCGTCCAAATCAGTGCAACTGATCAAGCTTGATTAGATTTCCCAAGAAGATGCCATGAAATTCCATATATACATATATAAAAATATCACATTTAGACAAGTAATGATGCGGGTAATATTACTCATTAGCTTCAAGAACTGCCAGATAGGTGACGGACGTTATGCAGATCAACGATTATGGATTTGCACAAGGGAATCAACTGTTCTACCTCAATTGAAATATATTGTCGTTTGCCCATAACTAAAACTGTGATTTAATTGAAGTATCTATTTGCTAATGTGATCCTACACTGACCAATTGTTTGTTTGTTTCATTCATTGTCTAGTAAAATATACGCTATTGAACAAATTTCGGAAGTCGATTCCATCATCCTCTGACAACAATATTGATTGGCTTATCCAGGACAAAACTAATCATTTTCCAAGGTAATTTAACAAAGACAGGTCTACTGACTTGTTAATATGGTGTGGCGCTATAGTAAAATATTAAACTCTGATAACAGTTGCGGTAATTTTAAATGTACTTACAGGTTGGAGAGTATGAGAAGTGAGAATCTGAATGTTCCCAGATTTGTCAAGATCTGGCTGACCAGATTTGTTTCTCTTTACCATGTCTTCAGCATTTCCATGATCTGCTGTGACAACGTAAATGCCACCAACTTGCTCAATCGCATCTAAAATGATCTGTAAAAAGGGGCAATGCCATTTGTCATTCAATCAATCATTCCAATCACCAAAGGAAGAACCATAAAAATAAGCACCAGCATAAATTTTACTTTCTAACATGATTTGCAGAAAGAAAGCATGTTCTTTTTCATTCAGAATCAGTTATTTCAATCACTCAAGTACTTGAACAACAAAGCAGCAACATAATATTTTACCTTCTAACTAGGCATCGCCTGTATATTTGCCTCATCATCTAGAGTTATCCATACCATAAGATTGAAATAGTAAAACCAATAAGTTATTCAAACAGATGGTTTATATATGTGGTATTGAAACTTAAAAATGAGCTATAATAAAAACAAAACTCAGCTGCTATCAAAAGAATCGAGGTCAAATTTAAGGCACAACATACACAAACCTGTCAATTAAAGAATTTGAGTATTCAAAAGGCAAAGGAATTTTTTGCCATCTAACAGGATGAATAAAGAAGCTATGGGTATAAAAGCCAGTATACATTGTAAAGGAAAATTGACAACAAAAGTTCATGTAATATGTGCAGTAAAAGAAACACAGAAGGCGTCCAATTATCCAATAGATCAATTACCTTAACTGCTTCATCAGCCGCCTTGCAAGCCACAACAGTTGCCTCTATGTCACCCGTGTGACCAACCATGTCTCCATTTGGTAAATTCACACGGATCTGCAGGAACATAGAGAATGTGTAAGAGAGTAAACACCACTATTAGTTGCTATTGAGAACATCTTTTACCTGGTCAAATTTGCGACTGAGGATAGCATCCCTCGCCTTCTCAGCAATTTCTAATGCCTTCATCTTGGGTTGAACATTAAATGTAATACCAGAGTCACTAGGAATCTCAACATACTCTTCCATGGATGGATTGAAGTATCCAGATCGATTTCCATTCCAGAAGAATGTGACGTGACCAAATTTGACAGTTTCACTGTTGGACAGATATAAACAGGTTTCTTGAGTATAGTAACAGATACAAAAGAGACAGCAAAATTAGTTAAAGCAAACAGGATTTAACAGAGGTAATATAACAAACACCAAATGTACAAGCATGAGGACACAATTGGAAGTGGCCTACAATTCTCTGGATCCGACCATTCTAGTTGGATAATCACACCACACGAAATCAACATTTACAAGGTGACATTAATAGAACATGGCCTATTGCACACCATTTGGGTGGTTTAGCCAAATTAACTCAAGTTAGAGTCAAGTTCAAGATTTGTATTATAGGAAGAAGAAAGAGAAAGAGACATGAAAATTATTTGTGTGCATTATTTGCTATTATTTGCATATATTCCACATTCTCTTGTCATGACCTCGGCTATGTAAAATGTTTCTAACGTGTTTTACTAGTTATGTTCTTATTTACTTTCTATATAGTTTTTGTTCTCTTATTTTTTGTCATTTTACTTCATCTAACAAAAAATATTGACCTGCCCATTCTCTACATAAACACTGGAAAACTATTAGAGCATTTCATATCGATAATAACAATAGGAGGTATTCTTTTCTTCTTGAATAAGAAAATAAATGCTAAGACCTTGCATCTACATAAATCACAAGGCAGAGAATTACTATGCGACCAAGAAATCTTTACTCGAAAGGCTGAAGAAAAATGAGTTTACACCTTATTCTAAAGACAAATAAAAGTTTATACATTAAAGAAAAATTAGTCAAAAAGAAAAGATTAGAAATAGAAACAAGAAAACAACGAGGAAATAGAAAGAAATAGTGGTCTTGTTTCAATCTAGCTTGGTGCCTTTTGTTCTTGATGAATCGTTTGAGCTAATGTTGAATATTGAAATTCACCTCCTTGTTTAATGTCATAATAAATGTGAATACCATCTTGTAAGGATACAATTCACACTAATTATAAAATAGATTGATTTTCAGGTTCAAGTTTGCCCAAATCATTCATCAGACCAAGTTATGAAAACATGTACATTTTCATCAAACAATCTTCTACTACGATAGCGTGTTTCAGACCATGGTTAACATCTAAAAATTGACAGAAAAAAAATAATTTATAAAGATATCAACTTTCGGAAAAAAATTAAGACATTGATTTTAGTTTAATCTTATAATATAACTTCTATATTCTAACTTGTATTGAGATTGCCTATAATAATGGATAACAGTAAAACTTTGGACATTAAGAATGCTGTAGGTCTTAGCTACCTTGCAAGAAAAAAGCAGTTTACAATAAAATATCATGGTATCTATACAATACTTAAGTAGCCTCCATCACTTATAAAGAAAGCATTATATAAAACAGCGAAAAACATCAGTGAAAATGCTTTCTAGTAAAAATCCCCTTATTAATGTGTATGCAAACAAGAACTAGAGAAAAGAAAAAGCAACCTATAATTCAGGTAAATGAAGGTAAGATTTTTTGATGATTACTAAAACTGCATAGTATTGATTACTTCTAAGCATGTGCAAAATTGAGATGTTATAGCACAATACCTGCAAGCAAAAGTACGGATACCATTGTGCACCAAATATTCACCAGATGTCCTCTCTATCTCTGGAGGAGAAACTAGGTAGTGGCTTGGGAGTTTCAATTCACCATCATATTGAAGCATTCCAGCATATCTAATCTTTGGGACACGAACACGATCAAACTTGTCAAAGTTTTCATATTCTAATGATTTAGCAATCATGACCATACGGTCTGCACGAAAGTTGAATGTTACAACAGCATCACCGTCAACTATTGGACCAACTGCCTTGCCATTCTCATCAACTATAACAAATGGCGGCAAATACTGATCATTAGCTTTGTGTTCCTGCCTTAGTGTTTTCACAGCTTCAACAGCATTTCTAAATTTGTGAGGTGCTTCACCAAGAACCTGTGCATCCCAACCGCGTTTAACGACACCCCAGTCATTCTGCAAAAATATACCATGAATAGAAAACAATCAAGAAAGACGAAAACAATACCATCCTATAAAAAGTTGTCAAAATATGCAAAAGAAACTAACAAAAAAGTAACTGCAAATAAAAGATGATTCCCTGATTTCCATTCAACTCGATAGAAGCCCCAGTACAATGAAAGTTAAACCCAAAAGAAACTAGAGTCAAATGTGCATTTCATGTCAAACCATGTATTTGAAACAGACATTGAGGATTTTTGATGCGCGATGAAGAAAAAAGAGAGGAGATTTTTCTGATTCTATATCAACATATTGATTTCTTATTTTCAAAAATATAAAAATAATCGCATACCTCATACCGATCCATGGTTACATACATTCGACCACCACCAGATGCAATTTGTGCATCAATACCTTTCTCTCGTAGATTAGCAAGATCCTTCTCCAATGTTTCGACAAACCCAACACTTGAACCATCCAAAACATCACGTCCATCAGTGAGGATATGTACACGTATTCTCTTTGCACCATTCTCACTACTCCCTTTCAAAAGCAACTGCGAGGATTCACAGTCACTAGAACAATTTGGCCATATATAGCAGCAATCAAACATGTAATAGATTGGTCATTGCATACCTGCAACTGATCAAGCCGAGAATGTACACCTCCATCACTCAGCAACCCGATGAGATGTAAGGTACCTTTATCGAAGCATTCTTTAATATATTTAAAGCCTTCTCCTTGATATATTTTCCCAGAAGCAAGGGCAAGATCCACCAACTTAGCACTGGTTTTCGAAAGAGAATTCTTGTCAAAATTTATAAGGCCTACGAGAAAGGCTTGCAGTGTTCTAGTATCCAATTGGACAGCAGGAAGGATAAATTTTTAGCTAAATTTAGCAAAATTTCCAATCAAAATTTAGAAGGAGAATATAATGAAAGTGACAACAGGCCGGTAATCTGATAGGGGACAAAAACAAGTCATCAAATAAGAATATGGACTTAGATATTATACCCTTGAGCATAAATCCTTCCAGCTCCAAGTGCATTGTGTCCTACTTCACTGTTACCCATGTCGTCCTCAGTTGGAAGCCCCACGGCAGTTCCATGAGCCCTTACCAGCCTCCATCTCTCTGGAGCACCCTTTTTAAAGAAACAAAGAAGGTTAAAAACCTTGTTGTCAAATGACATCAAAGTACCAACCAAAAAGGAACCCAAAAGTAAACAATGTTTTTTTTTCTTGCATATCAAATAGAAACTAGGCATGATAAAATTTATGCAATTGAAATACGACAACGTCCCCAACTATAAGCTTATTCTTATATTTACACCAAGAACATTTGCCTACTTCGTAGAAATAGAATCACCAGATTATCAAGATTTATACGTTTATTACCGCAATGAACTTTATATGCTACATAGAACGGCCATGTCAAATTTCGTGTTTGAATCATAGCAATAATCTACGCAAAGAAACCACCTTTATCTGATCTATAAATGAAAAAATATCTATGAAACAGAGACCAATAAATTATCTTTCCAACGGAAAACATACCTTCTTAAGCGAGTCCATAGTCGGAGTTTCGGCGACATGAATGCAATTGTACTGATCCGGATTCGCCTCACCCCAACCATCCAAGACAACGACGGCTATGGTCTTTCCCTTGGGAAGCTTGGGATGGTCCTCCAATTTCCACGAACTACCCATGCCTTCAAAACTCTTCAGATTTGCAAATCTGTAGAACACAAGGACACTCCTCTCCGTAAAAATCCCAAACAAATTAAACTAAACAACTAGTGGGTAAATTCTCCTTCTCATTAAGAAAAACCCGCAAATATAGTAGAAAAAAGTGGATCGTCAATCGATTCAATACAAAATCAAGATCTGAAGGAAACCACCTAATTGAGACTAGAAGAGCAATCAGAAAGAAATCACTGGAAAAAGTACACAAAGCCCCTGGAAAAAAACAAGTCTAGAAAAAACGAGAGATGAAAAAGAACCTCGTGCGAATGGATCTCTTCCTTGCTGAGAACGCTGGAACCTTTCGGTTGCATTTATAGAGATCTCATTCGCAGGGTTACTATTCCCCACCCCTATTTCGTCGAATCACGCTCCGGTATATTCCAGTCGCCCCCAGAATTTTACAAGGGCTAGAAAGGGGAGCCGTGGATAAACAGAAAATCAGGGTTGTAATAGAAAAATGCCCCGTCAAACGATCGGACGGTAATGAAACCCTACTTTCTACGGTAGCCGTGCCGGATAAATGTACGGATAGATTTTGACGATGCTGAGAACAGACGATACCTGATGCGCCCGCAGGAAGTTTCGAGAAATGAAGGAGCCGATTCCAGTCCGATTTGTTACCCGTAGATTTACCCGCCTGGCGCAGATGCGGGACCCGCACGTTTGTATCGGAAAAAAAAAATTAATCGCATATTTCGTTTGTTTTCCACTTTTGCTGGCGTGGTATTCACGCTTGTGGAGAGAGAAAAAAAAAAAGCCGGGCCGGTCCATTAAAATAATTTTTAATCATGACGTTGGTCTATATGTTAAATTACTATTTAAGAAAACATTTAATAAGATTAAACAACTGAGATCTGGTTAGTTATTGGCGTATTTATGGCAAAACAAGGTAATTTATGTACACACAGTCATTTTTTTTATTTTTTTTCTAGCCGATTTATTAACTCATCGTGATTAGATATTAAAAACATCTAATCACCCAAACATCTGGTCGAGCGCGATCACGACAGCCATCGCGAGACACGAGTCGAAATCCGACTCGACCACGAGACGGAACACGTCGCCGCCGAAGGCCACGCCGCCGGCAGCCTCCTTCCGCCGGACCTCCGCTACCGCACGCCGGCGCTCGTCGTAGACGCGGCAGCTCCGCCGCGCGTACGACCCCTCGACCTCGTACCCGCCGCCGCCGCCGTGGCACGGCGTCACGTGCGCCAGCGCCCTGCCTTGGCGGAGGCTCACCTGCCGCTTGACGGAGAAAACCGGGTCGACGGAGCCCTCGCCCTTAAATATCAACCACGTCTCTCCCAGAGTTAGCTTCTGCAATTTAGCAAATTAATTAAGCGAAAATTTATATAAAAAAACATTTAAAAAAAAATTAGATGAATGAATATAAATTTTTTAATAAAATTAAACCTTTCGACGGAGGGTGAGCACTGGGTTGCCACAACAGTCCATGAGGACGAGGGCACCGACGGCGGATCCGTAGACGTCGACTCTGAACGTCAAATTGCCCTTCGAGTCGAAGACGGTGAACCCACTGCAACCGAACAACAAAGACTTCCGCCAAACTGTCAGCGACGCCGCTTCGCCGTCCTCCTTCCGGCCGACGGAGATCTCCGGAGTTTTTTCATCCTGAATGGCGGCCGTCGCTTTGGGATGGACCTTCGCCATGGCGACTGGAGAATGGAGACTGGAGAGGGAATTGGGAGAAAAGCAAGGAGCTGGAGCAGCAATATATACAGTCACTGTCATTTCCAAGCTAGGCCTCCTATTTTCCCTTCAAAACTTGGACTAAGCCAAGTTATTATTTGCCGAAATGAAGAAAATAGCTAAAATTCATATTTTAGATCCATTCAAAAGAAATAATGGACCAGTAGGAACCACAATTTTAAAAAGGATTTATTTATTGTAATATAAAAGCATGCGAGCTCGATCAGCATTCCTTGTCCTTGACAAAATTATTACTAGCACCCGAGCAAGTGTATCCCATAAACAGACAAATGAATGAAAAGAATATATGATATGCATGGTGTACATAAAACTCCCCAAAATTAAGGTACAGACTTTTTTTCCATAGACAAAATCATGACCACCACATCATTTTGCACCAACACTAAAGAGTGGTTTATTTCATCTTAATTATCTCTTCCTAATGGTGCTCTTTTCTTAATAGGCACTTTCGCATAATCAATTCCTTGAAACCTTAAAATAGGCAACAGGTTTAGACATGTTAATCCCTCTTAACCTCTAGATTAGCTACACAATTAGGAGCAATGAATTCTAATTATTCCAATCCCAACATAATTTACATGCCTTTACGTTCTCTATCTCTACTTTTGCCAAAGATCAGTGGGTTGCTATATATTTTTGCCACATTTTAACGGCAAAAACGCGTTATAACGTTCACATTTAACACGAATGCAGATGCAGATGGCACTCGAGTTACATAGAATTTTATATTTATAACACTATACGAATAGAATTTTATATTTATAACACTATAAGAATCCAACTTGAAATGATGAGACAGGATTCTTTTCGCTTGAACACACGTTTTGAAGTCGATTATGACCAATTCCACTTGACATCTCAGGTTCAACAGGTCATCGTCTGGGTAAAAGCAACATCTATTACACAATTCTCCTCCTGCGAGATTGAAGAGTACTTTGCAAGTGTAGAACAACTGAAGATATAGCATAATTGCTAAGTCTGGCTACATGCAGCAATAAAGACGCTTGAAGAACTTGAACAATAGACAGGAAGCAAAAGGATACAAATGCAGTTGCAAGGAATGGAGAATTAAAATGCCCTCGTATTATGCAGTTCAATTTTGACAATCTTTCATCCCCTTTTCTTCCTCAGAAAAATGGTGCGCCAGTAAGCTCTGAAAGATATAGGGATTCATCAGTTCCAAAGTCAATGGTTAGCCAATCTAAAACGTCGACTAATCTGGAAGACA
>JBBPFP011245504.1:0-10562 GCA_037974795.1 Kaempferia galanga
CGCCGCGCTCAGGTCCGGCACCTTGGTGTCGGCGTCGGGCTGCACCGTGCCCAGGGCGACGCTGTGGTCGCCATCGGCGGTGGCGGCGTCCTCGACGGTGACTTCGCGACCCGCGAACGGCAGCACCTAGCCCTCGGAGCGGGCGGAGGCGAAGAAGCGGACCTCGCCGACGGAGAATCCCCGCTGCTCGAGGATCTGACGCATCGCTACGCCGACCTGACCGGTCGCGCCGACGACGCCGACGTTCAGCGTGCGGCTCACCGGCCCGAACCCCCGTAGACCACGGCCTGCACCTCGTCGGCGTCGAGGTCGAAGGCCGTGTGCTTCGCTGCGACCTCGGCGTCCACTTCGACCTCGTCGACGACGAGAAACTAGAGGTTGGTCTTCTTCTTTCATTTCCTCTCTCAGGTTTTCATTTTCTCCGACCGAGGTTCTCACCGTTCTCGCGCGATCTTGTCGACGCCGCAGAGGTTTTGACACCGACAACCTCCAGCGATGCCAAGACCTGAGGTAAGGGTTGTGTCGAGCTTAGGGTTTCGGTTTATGTAGCGCAAGGAGGTCGGATTTGGATTTCACGATGATTTCTGAATCACGATTCTTGTTCTGTTCGGTGTGATTTGTGCGTTTTTACTGTGTTTTGTTCGATCTGTGCTCGGATGTGAATGAATTGGAGTAATTAGTGCGTTTGGATGTCGATTGTGATAGGGGTTCGATTTAGTGGAGTTCTGTGATATTGGATTGGTGACGAGCGTGAGACTTGATCGCGACTTGGGTCTCTGTTCACGGATTTGTCCGATTTAGAATGCGGCCCAATTAAAAATGCCCTTTAAATACTGATACCCTTTTGTAGGAGCTCTAGCGAGAGAGAGACGGAAGAAGAAAGGACGAGTCATCGTCTTCATGGCGGGCTCTCGAAGGAGCTCCGGCGATAGCCATAGAGATCCATCGGTTATTTCCATCATTGGTAATCCTTCGTTTCCTGTTTCTCATCGTCTGCTCTAAACATCCGGTTATTTTTCTCATCTTCTACTAGTTTAGGTGCTTGAAAATGAAACAGGTTGTTTTTGGTTTGAAATATTTTTGTTTCTGAGTTTACGATTGAACTAGTCGGATATGAAGAATGAATCGACAAAAATACATTTGTCGTTTTTTTGCATCTCAAGTGTTTTGTGATGTTTGTCAGATGTATGCGCAAGCAGGTAATGCCCACATTCAGCCTATGTTTAACCTACGAAGAGTGGGAGGTAGGAAGGGAAGAGTGGAGAGGAGATCGTAAGGGAAACAGATTCTTCCTAGGCAGGGTATAGGAGAGAAAAATTAACGTTTCTTCCTCCTGTAGCCCTCGTAGAATGCATACACCGCTATCTATCTTTATACGTAAATCCAATTTGATCACAGGATTTTGTTTGTAAAGTTTAACTAGGGAGGCGTAGCATAATCGGGGCTCAAATTGAGCAAATATAATGCTGGAGATTGTGAAGTACCTGATCGGCTCCACCTGAGCCTGTGGCAAATCCACCGGCGAGGACTTCACTGCCGCCCTCCGTTCTATTACACGGATCACCACCGTTAGTGATTAATCCCTAATTAAACAAAGAAATCAATGATCGTGGGTATTTGGTTTCTATTTGGGGTTCTCATGGATGGAAACTGGAGCTCTCCCTTCCTCGGGGTAAACACAGGCTTAGGTTCTATTTAGCCTCTAACCATAGTCTAACCTTTCTAAACCCTCAAATTGAGTGGCATTTATATCCACATTTTAATGTAATTTCCTTATCACTGACATATATTTTGATAACTTTTTCAATTTTTCCTTTGAATTTACTTGAATTATCACTTGGAACATTATTTATTTTTATTTTTTTCCTGGCTTTTCAAGGATACAACTTATTCTTCTTGTACTTCCTCAGGTCCTGTTAGGCCTTGTTACCTGTAATGTAACAGTATCTAATTAGTGAAGAATTCATGCTCATATAAATTGCACTAGATAGATTAAGTTTGCATTCACATATCCTACCATCTAGATTTAACATATTGTCAATGTGCAGGTGGTGGGGTGTGCATGATGAATCCTTCATGGAGAGATGAACAGCATCCATCTTTCATCAATTTTATTTCTTCATTTCTAAGTGCAAATTCCTACCGCCTAAATTTCCTCCCAATATCTCCTGTAAGTCTCTCATTGTTTCGTCCTCCTCTTAGTTACACTGACCTGGTAAATCAACTGATTGTTTCTAGGACCTTATTTTCAACAATGGTGGACTGTCTGTAGCATTCATTTTTGAAACAAATTGGGATCCTATCAGGGTTTCGTCTGTCTTTACCAGGTATATTAAGTTTCTATTTACCCTATTTACTATAGGAAATGAGGGAGGAGTTCTTTTCTGATGAGTTTTTGTGATCTCTCTCTCTCTCTCTCTCTCTCTCTCTCTCTCTCTCTCTCAGAGTTGAAGAGCTGAAGAGGCAATTTAGGTTTCTGTATGTTGTTGTTTCAGTTCCAACAAGAGAACAAAATGATTCTTTCAATCATTCATACTTCAGGTATTTGAACTCTCTTACAATCTCTTTATTACTTATTTGAGTTAACATGAAAGATTTGCACGTTGGTTGATACAAAGGTACAACATAGAACTTGGTAATCCAACTTTTGTGCCTGTCTGTGATCGAGAGATGGGGTTTGAGAAGATTGTGAAGATAGCACATGCTCGTGGAGGTAAAACATTAACCTTTCTTTATTCTTGAGATTGTGTTGTGGTAAGGTTCTACACTCTTCATAATCTTCAAAAAACAAAAAAAAATTATGTTAGTATGTAAAAGACAAGATGCGATCGACACGATGAAAGATGAGGTTAGTAGTCTGTTTGGGTTCTGATTGATATTTTGTCATATTTTGATACATGGATTCCTCACTTTGTCGTTTTCATGAAGCGTAAGCAAGCAGTCCAAGGAATTGATCAATTCTTGAGAGTAATCACCTCAATACCAGGCATAGATGATCATGACGCAAATGCCGTAATCTTCTTTTCCTTTAATTGAAGAAATTTGCATAAACATGTAGCCGCAGAGTTTAGATAATGCATGAAATTTGCTAATCTGACAACTTTCATCGATAAAATTTTAATGACTAGTTTGTGCACTTTTGAGTAGTAATCTGCCTTGTTAAAGAAATATGCTTGAGCATTTAATAACTAGTTCATGCTCCTTTTTGATTGTAGCTTGTGCAATCTCTTGGCTCTATTGAAGCAATATCAAAAGCATCCAAAAGCTTTATTCTGGAGACGACAGATCTTTCAGTTGATAAAGCAGAGAGGATTGTAAGTTTTTTCAGAGATCCAAAGTACTATCTCAGTCCCAAAATTAACTAAATACTAGGTATGATCTTGCAGACTTGTAGTAGCATATGATACTACTCTCCTTTCCTTGTAGCATAGTTAAGGCTAGTTTTCTTAACGTGTATTAACATTGTTGGAGCCCAACTTTCACATGGTTTATGCCAAATAATGCAAGGCTGAATTCTCACACCATTTCATCAAAGTCGTACTCATTGTATTCAAACATAAAACTATATTAAAAATGTTTCCAGTATGTTCAGTTCTGTCATCCCTTCCAGAGAGCTTAAAACATAGTCAAAAGACCAAGAAGTTATTGTAGAATTAAATGCACAAATACCAATCAAATGATACGATAACATACTTGATAGTGAACAAGTTCATTCCAGGTGCCAAAAGAAATCAACCAAAACAAGTAAATTACACAAGAACCAACACGAAACAAACCAAGATCGAGGCACCTTACTTCTACTTCCTAAAAGAAACAAAGTAAATAGTGAATTGTTTAAAATATCAGTCTTAAGCAAATTCAATTAAGCATAAGAATTACGTAATATTTTGATGCAAATACTCGTATCATCGTGTCTACCTTAGAGAAATCTGCCTACTATTCCTGGCATATGCACAGTTTGTTCGGTAACCTTATGAATATTTAGTGCAGGGGAATAGAGCGATCCCGATCCTGTCTTTACTTACATGCATTATCAAGGCATTATACACATTAATCCAAAAGGCAAGCCTCTCATTGCTGTTCATATTAGCTGGGTTTACCATTGCCAATTGCTCCACAAGAGATCTGAAGAAGTGACCAAGAAGTAAATTTAGTGCGAAAAGTATATGTAACAATTCAAATAGGATAGATCCAACAAAGACGCATGGATGACATTTGGAGAGTAAAGAGAACTTTAGATAGCATAATTAATAGAGCTCGATACCTATAACCTTTCAAAGCCTCAGCAGCATATTCTAGTTGTGTCTTTCCAACTGACATCCAAGGCAGCTCCATTTGCAAAGCTATAACATCCAATATTCCACCAGTTTACTCCGCCGTTAACTCCATAAGGATCAAATGTGTCCACTCGATCCACTATCTCTGCCTCAGTTGAAAATTTCCGAGAAGACGATATTGTGAAGGATGAATCTGAAGAAGAAGCCAGCTGACCAACTGGTGAAGGTTGGGAAGGCAAGCATTCCAACAAAAATGCCTTTGAAGTGATGTCTGATGGTTCAGAAAGACAAAGAAAGATATTTCTCATGCATTTCACCATTTCTTCCGAAAGCTTGTTTTAAATGTTCAATAGGTTTGTTCTCCCAGAGTCTTTCAATTTCACTGCATCAGACTGCTGAAGACAAGCAACCAATTTGTTCCCTTCTTCAACCTCAAAAGATGATCCCAATAGCTGAAGCAAGACGGATAGGATTGTGATGTAATTGAGTATCAAACTTAATCATCGTCTCGAGTTAACTAAATTTTTAAAAGTAAGAGTATTTAGAATTGTAAAAGAAGGGTATAAACAGAGACCTCCTCTTCAGGCAATTCATCCAATGATTTGTTTGTCAGAGCTAACTCGGTATCTCCATTTGATGACCGATTGTGATGAATTGAACAGGAAATTTCATTTAACCCAAACTTGGAAGCTCGCAAACAAGATATGTGCTAGAACAGTCAGTGACAAATATGAGAAAACTAGAGTAGATCAAATCGAAGAGATGATTTAAAAAAAAAATTATCTACACCTCTTCCCACATGCTGCCGGAAGATTTGGATAGTTGCTTGGATGATATTGGCAAACTTCCAAAATGGTGTTCAGCAAGATGGCGCTTGCTCCTTTCTTGACAAAGCTGAAGTTGCAAAGAAGCCAGCTCCTTTTCAAGCTTCGAAACTGTTATCTCCAATGTTGCTACAGTATGGAGAAGGCTCTGAGCCTAAATAGTTGTTCGTGATCAAAATCCTTATTATTGGCTATTGTTAACTTCTGAACCACAAAATCAACATAGAGAAAAAAATATATATACTTTATTGGGAAGCTTTGAAGGGGAGTTTAACAATTGCCCAAGATTATGTGCATTATTGGTTATTGCATTTGCCAGAGCTACATGTAGATCAATCTCCTCCTTGAGCTGCTGCTGCAGGATCAGAACCTGTTGAGTGATTTCGGAGTTTATATCACTTCATATACAAAACCCACAAAGACTGGAAAAGAGAAGGCACACAGAGAATTGAAAATAGAAATTCAATTAGTAAAGCTACCAACTGCTATTATATACATAATTAGCAAATGAAATTTCCATTTTCATAATAATGGAATTGGGCCCATCATATATAAAACAAATGGAGACGAATAAAATCACTTCCCTTAAACCACACCATAATCATGCAAAATTCAGTCAGCAAGCGACAAGAAGGATGACTAGCATCATAGATGGTGAGTTAGTAGTTACATGACGCTTTAGAATCGTTATATTTCAACCTCAAACTCTGTATCCATGAATCTCAGTTTGGATTCGACTACTTGAATCCAACCCTGCCACTGAACTCTGTATGAGACTATCTTGATTTTGTCAATAAGAGTTTCCGTTGTTCTTCATCATCCCTTATCATGCCATTGAAATAACCTCCATATATTAACACTAAAGATAATTTCACAAAATACATGAAGAGAAATTGTCAGTCTTCAGAAGATACAAAGGCAATTGTTACTCCAATGGTCAAATGCGAAAGTACGATAAACAATTAATCACGGAATGAATTCAAACTAACTCAGTCTATGGATCATAGAGTTACAGATTACAGAAGGAACCATTCAAGAACTGATTTTTAGCTAAAAACATGGAAGACGAGTGAGAAGCAACAAACTTACTTCCTCTTCGAGCTGAGATCTGTAGCAGCACACTTTGTGACGCCTTCCTTCCCTTGCTCCATCGTTACTCTTGCCATCCTAACAATTATTGAAAATTCAAATCTCGAATTTAGCTAAGTACCAAATGCATCAGTTCTTTGTCAATCCTTCTTCCAGGCATGAAGTGTTAATTTTGTTAATGAGGCAGAAGCAATAGAGCAAACACAAAACTCACTCACATCTAGACCATAACAGCTCGCCGTGCCATCGCCGGAGGAACAAGAAGACGGATCTGAGCGTGGGCGCCGACGCCGCGGTTCTTCCCCGAGATGCTTCCCCACCTTGTGCATCAGTTTCCGTAGCGATCTTCCCCTGGTCACGGAAACCCGAATAGAAGACTTCATTTTGACTTTACATTTCCACACACAAAGATTATATTTTGATTTATTCATACTCCAGAACCAGACAAGGGCAAAGAACCAAGCCAAGCCCAAAGGGGGGAGGATATCGATCAAACAAGGCTTACAGATTCGCCGGAAGGATGACGCCACGGGAGGAATGCATCTCGTGCCCCAAAGCTTCTGCTTTCAGGCACAGCATCTCTCTTAATCCCCTCCTCCCACCGTTATTTCTACTCTCCTCCCGTGAATCCACGGGCAAGGGTGATTAAAATAACAGCTTAGGGATCCTCCCCTTCCCAAAGAAGAAGAAGAAGAAGAAGAAGAAAAAAGAAAAAAGGAAAAAAAAAGAAAAAAAAAAAAAACTCTTTGAAGTCCGTGGTCGCAACACACTCCGCTGTTCAGGAAGGTGGAGGAGGCAAACTGGAACAGGAGTGCAAAAAGAGTGTACTAAATGGCCAACTGCAAAGTCCAAGGAAGACGACAGGCCGCCGAGTAAAATAATAACGTGCGACTGGTGGATGACATCGAAGAGAGAACAGCACACGAGACGCGTCAAAATCTATAAGAGAATAATTTTTCTCCCTCTTTCTCAATGGACGATATGGTTTTAACACGTACGATTCCAGAGAGTGAAAATTCATGCCTGCTCAATGCAATTACTAAAACAAAAACGTATTTTTCTTTCTCACAAAGATCGATTTGTGAATTGCAACTGCAGATTTGTAGGCAGCTACTGGCAATGAGTAATGGATTGAAGGGATAATTTTGGTCTAACTTCTGTCTCCTTTGCTTCTTCATGGCTTTCATATACTTTTATCCCCAATAATTCCTCCAAGCCATGCAAATGCTGGACGGCGAAAGACTTGCAGGTAGACAATGGCAATTCAAGATCAAGGTCCAAATCTCATTTTAAAAATGATTGGATATTGATCTCCAGTCTCAATCTTCATTACACACTTCCAAAATGTCCGAAAATGATGTTTTTCATTACAAAACTTAAACCAAATGTCAGATTAACCATTTTAACTCCAATTGGCAAGAAGAGATCTGTTCAAAACCTCCACTGAACATTTGCAGGAAGTAACTAACTATTTCTGCGAAAGAAGAAGTATAAGAATTATCTAAAATCTGCACAGTAACGACGAACCCAGCTACTATCTTCAATCTCTCGTCGATGCCAGAGGAGAATTGATGGTATGCCGTGCCACCCAGGAGAAACTGAAACAGACACTCTTTGTCATCTACCTTTCATTTTCTTTTAACTGGTTCCATTCTCCTGACTGCAGTTTTAAACTTTGAATTATTCGGTTAATTTGATCCTACCTTACAGCCCGTGAACTATTGTGGGCATCGGTTTTTTTTATATATATTTTTCAAAAATTTTCAGTATCTCAATAGATTTTATAAGAGTATTTACGGTAGTTAAAAATATTTCTTTTAAATATTTATACTCTACGTCACTCTTTAAAAATTTTCAGTATCTTTTAAATATTTACTATTTAAATATCTCAAATCTAAAATATCTTACCAACTAAATATTTATAGTGTCATTCATCAAATATCTCCAACTTCACAATCACATATCTCACAAATTAAATATTTATTAATTTAAATAAAATTAATATATCTTTTTAATATATTTTACCTATCATTTATCCATAAATATTTTTTTTTACTTAATTTATTATTTAATATAATTATTCCACCTTATTTAAGTAGAATATTTTTTACTTAATATATTATTTAATATAATTATTTTAATATTAATATTTTACTTAAACAGAAACAATACAACATAGGATGCACACATCTTACTATTTTATTAAAAATATGGTCCATTTATTAACTAACTCTCAATCAATTTAGTGAAGCCCAAAAGTAAATTACGTTAATATCCTTTTTTCTTTTCACACGGAACAAAATTTCAAAATTTATTAGTAATTTCAATTAGGAATCTAGAGTTCAAGACTCAGTTGTGATATATTATTGAGAATTTTTCTCATTAATCAATCATAAATCTTTAGCTATTAGTGGGAATATTTCTCATTAATTAATTAGGGATCTAGAGTTCGAGGCTCAGCTGCGACGTATTATTGAGAATTTTCTCATTAATAGGTATTCATGCATTATGTTAAAACTTATAAATATCATAGTTCATTTTAGTCCTACATCTATGATTGGCAACATCGCGAGTGAAGAAGCTTTTATAATACATTAGGCCGGTAATATTAGAAAGTATATCTTTCTCGGCTTTTTAGCTAAGATCAAGTATAATATTTATTTTCATTGAGAGTTCATTATAGTAACTTGCTACTGGGTGGACGTTAATTTATGCATATCATGCATTATATTAGACATGCAACGCATGTGTACGAAGGCTAGTTTAAAAAAAACTACAACATATGAGTTTAAATATTTCACAAATTCGAAATTGAACAACTAAATATTTCATAGATGATAAATTAGTTATTTACTCATCATGTGTTCAACCAAATCGTCACAAAACTGATGATGCACTTGAATATCACGTAACTCAGAATTTTTTCGATATTGCATGACCTTCATCCTCATGTGGCCTTGAACCAATGTCGCCTTGAACCTGTTATAGTACCCTAAATGTCCTCTCAACATCTTTTCTTGCAGCCTCTTGTCTTTTCTTAAATTTCATTCTTTTCAGATCCTGAGGGTAGGAAAAACTCTTCATGAAAGTGGCTCATTCCGGATATATACTATCTGTTAAGTAGTACCCTTTTGTATATTATGTACCGTTCACAATAAAGTTAACTTCTGGTGCATTTCCTTTCAAGATGTCATTAAAAATAGGTGATTCATTAAGCACATTGATGTCATTGCGAGATCCAACAACTCCAAAAAATGCATGCCATATCCATAAATCGACAAATGCGATCGCCTCTAGCACAATTGTTGAATAACCATGATCGCCTCATGTGTATTGTGCCCTTCACATGTCTGGACAATTTTTTCAAGCCCAATGCATACAATCAAGGCTTTCTAACATCCGAGGGAAATCATGTTAATGCATTTCAAGTAAACGAGTGATGTCAGTTGCATTGGGTTTTCTGAAGTACTCACTTCTATATATTTGTATTACACATTGGCAAAAGTTGGACAAGCATTCGAGGGCAGTTGTTTCACCCATTCGCAAGTACTAGTCAAATTGGTCGGCCGAACCTCTGTAAGCCAGTTGGTGGATAGCTATCGTGCATTTCTGAAGTGGCGACAGAACTTTTCTCCTCGCTGCATCTTCCCTCCATTTAAAATATCCACTAGGATGATTTTCTAAATCAGTGACTATGCACAAAAATAACTCTTTTCTCATTTGAAATCGTCATCGAAACATGTCATCGGTATACACAGACTCAACAGAGAAATAATCATTGACAAGTTGAGTGTGTCCAGCTACACGTTCTCTGTTAATTGCCCTTTTTCTTTGTGTACTCCCATAATTTGCACGAATTCAACCACTCTAAATTGATTGCGCACTACCATCATGAATAACGCTTCACCGGGATCTGATATTGTAGGGCTTGTTGTGTCTTTGGGAATATTAGGATGAACTCGAGAACTTTCTTCACTAGAATTTTTGTCGATATTTGGAGAGTTGAACAAATCTCTATTATTCATCTCTCTCTAAATTTTTGATATGCAATGAACATGGAATTGATGAAAATAGATGAAAGGAACAATGTATATATAGGGGCGAATGAACGTTGGCCAATATTTAGAAAATAAAATGAACGCTAATTAACTTTTGATTTTAATTTTCTTCCAACAGTCAATTTTATTTTATTTTTTTATTTTTAGTTTTTAGTCTAAAAAATCAAAAATAAAAAGGTTAATTAAATTTTAAAAAATAAAAAAATAGCCCACCACTTGGTGGGCCCCACAGGGATATTTGAGAAGGGGATATATTTAAAAAAAAAATATCCCCTTTAAATATTCTGATCCGGTAAGATAGGAAGGGCCCCTAT
>JBBPFP011245614.1:0-22619 GCA_037974795.1 Kaempferia galanga
TTAACTAGAAATAACTCATCAAAGATTAACTAAGCTCTATAGGAAAGGAACAAGAACCTTTTCAATTATCAATACCCACTTACATTTTATTATTTAACTATTCTGCTATATATATACTGAGTGCTAAGACAATAGGTGATAACAATTGTTCAATCTATTTCGACACTACAAAAATGAGGTTTGCTACAAAATAACAACTACTAACCCCTTTCAACATGTTTCCGACAATTAATTGCTATATCTAGGAATATATAACCTAAAATTCAAGCAAACACATAGAAATGATCATGAAAGTTGGCACTTATCAGTTAAAATGTCCCAGAACAGTAACCATGCTTTTGCAATTACTAATATATAAATAGATTTCAAGAAACATGGTACACAGAATCTATCTCATGGTATATGCTCATTAGATTTCCTCATTAGATTTCCCCGAAAGCATTCCAAAGAATGCAAATAAATTTAACTCGATAGAACCGTGGATTCAACTTACGATTCAACTTAATTTTTGTTTCATGTGTTATTCAAGTATGTTGCATCCTACATAACTTAATTGGGGTTACGAATTCCAATCAAGAACCAACTATCAGTCAAGCATTATTGTCACAGATTTACACTAAATGTTTGATTACCAAAGAAAACCAGTAAACATGTTCCTACGATTCTATGTCTAGTATTCTCTATTCAATCCATTCACGTATCCTTTACCCAATCCATCTCATGATTTATATTAAATCAAAACCACAGGACCAAGAAATCCCCAAATCCTTTCCATCTAGCCCGAAACCTTAGATTTTCCAAAGAAAAACCTAGCACAGTTAATCAAGCACAACCGAAGCAAAAAACAGAAATCGGGACGTAGAACATCTTCAACAATTTGAAACAGTGTCGGAAACCCTAAATCTTGAAGAAAACCCCGATATAATATCCCTCCCACGTTCAAAACCCTATATTCGTTCGAAATCTCTAGCCCTTCTTCTTCGATCTTCTTCCTCCCGAGATACTGTCGCGTGTCTCCAGTCCACTTCGTCCCGATCGCAAGATCCTCTACATCTCCGCCTCTGCCTCCCTTTATTCCCTTTTCACCCGAGTTACCAATTTGAACCGCCCGGTTCCACCCAGTTCAGTTCTAACCCCAAACACAATTGTGGTCTAGTCCCAAACATATGATTAACCTAACCCAACCTCATTAATAATCAATCAAGTTCATATTTAATTAATTGAAACTTACCAAATAACTTCGGGTACTGCCTACGCATGTCTCTTCGGTCTCCCATGTAGCCTCTTCTTCCTGCTGATTCCTCCACAATACCTTTACCATGCTGATTGCTCTATTCCTCAGTCTTCTAACTTGTTTATCCAATATCCGATCTGGTACCTCTTCGTAGGTCAAATCTGGCAACCACTGCATTGGTTCATGGTGTATCATATGGGCTGGATTAGAGATATACTTCCGGAGCATAGATATATGAAATACATTATGCACCTCTAATAAGTACGAAGGTAAAGCCACTCTGTAAGCTCGAGTTCAGATCCGATCCAGAACTTCAAATGGCCCCACATATCTTGGACTGAGCTTTCCTTTCTTGCCAAATCTCATTATCCCTTTCATTGGTAATACTTTCAAGAAGACACAATCCCTCACTACGAATTCCAAATCCCATTGTCGTTGATCTGCGTAACTTGCTTGTCGACTCTGAGCTGTTGGTCTCGTATCTTAGCTACCAACATTGCTTCCTTTCCTACTTCGTCCCACAAATTATGCCTAACAATTAAAATGGTTCACCAACAGTTGAATCATTCCTCCACTCTCTGATACTGTCAAGTTCTTGGTTGGAAAAGGGTCAATCGGTTTGATTTTTTTCTAGAATCATAGTAGGCTAGTTGAGAATGAAGAGTGTTACAGTAGCAAGCAGCATGAGTGTTCCTTTGGATGGAATATGGTAGATGAGGTTGTCTTTGGTTTAACTTCAAGGAACAACAACAGACGGTATAGTAGGTAGGAATCACAAAGCATGATTATTATTATTTTCTCCTTGACCAAATATGCCTCAGTTCAGATCATAATAAGAAAATATCCAATAGTATAACTGAATTTGAAGACGGTGCTCACCACACTACATGATCATACAGAGATTTCTATTGAGTTGAAAAACAAATGCTATGAACACAATTATACCAAGTAAACTAAAAAGAATATTTTGATTGAAGCACCATGTAGGTTAAAAGAACAACAGGTGGATGCATTCATTAGCCTAGACAATCTAATAACTAGTCATCCAAATGGATTCATTCCATCATCATTCCTTCGAGGAAAATAATTCTACTTTTATCTTTATTTAGCTTGAACATAGTACTTTCCAATAGAAAGATTTACTTATTTACAGGGAGACATTTTCCCAACCTTGTAGGTTGATTTTGTCATAGCCTCACATGTCTTGAGTCTTTAGTTTTGGTGCTAGCAGATTAAACTTTAATATTATCATTTTCACACATCATGATTATTAGGAAGAAGCAAGTATCATTGCATCCTCGGGTGTTAAATAAAAATATAATATGTAAACTATTATCTACGGCATTTATAGTCATAGAATGTTATTTGGGTAGAATAATTCATATTTAAAGTTATTGTCTTGAATCCATAAACATATATAATATTCTTGATGAAATAATCGTCTATGACCCAAGCAAGATACAATATAGTGGTATTTGACAATGTAGCTTCAAATATTGGTACTTGTTTGTGACTGAATCATACTAACCTATCCAATACAAATTTTATTTGAAGGTGCAATGCTGTATGTTGAAATTTGGGAAGAATAAGATACGGTCAATAGACAATGACCATGAGTTCTGAACAAGAGTTTCTTTCATTATAACACTTCTACAAACCAAACAGCACCAGAACATACCATGTATAAAAAGGTGGAATGCCACTGTAAATGTTGGAACTTGGAAAGAGTACACTAGATATGGTCAAAAATATGAACTTTCAACATGAGTTTCTTTCGAAATAACACTTCTCTTTAACAATGTCAGGACATCCTATATTACATTGATTAGCCTCCCTGCCTATGAACTTTCAACATGAGTTTCTTTCGAAATAACACTTCTCTTTAACAATGTCAGGACATCCTATATACATTGATTAGCCTCCCTGCCTCACTTTTCTATGAGCAATTACAAGAGAATTCTGTGATACATGGTTGATTTGACAATGATGTAAAGGGCTATAATCCATATATGTAAATGCCCAATCAATCAAAAGAACTAGATGAGTTTGAGCAGCTATTGTATTCTGAAAGCTCATTAGATTATGATAATTTCCTATGTTGTCTAGCCAAACCATGGGAATTGTGGAGTATCTCAATGATCCAGTCTTATGATCATTTGTACTCAACAATGGTAGGACAGGGGGAAGGCAAATGACATGCCAATCACATTACTACAACACAAGTTTAATCTTCAAATTTCTATCAGCAGACTTACAAACCTCAATTACATTGTAGAGTATCTCACCTCTAAAGAAACAAGTGAGATACTAAAGATAATCAGACAAAGCATCCTTCCATATGAAGCAAGTCCAACCAGACATCATGCAATGAATCGCATGATGGCCAAAAAGGATACTTCCTAATAAACGCCTCCAAATACATTCACACAATAGTACATAATAATATTATGGTCTGTTGCACTCCAGGTTATAAAATTGTTAGCTATAGGTTCCAGAAGACAACGTAGACAAGTTTACATTTCTTCAAGTTCACCTGGTCTTGATATGTCCATTCAGTGCCCTGTTAGTGATTCTTGTGAGTTGATTCTTACAGAGGACAGAAGATTGTATAAACCATGACAACTACATGAAGAACCTCAAGATTTATTGCCAGTTCACTGTCATGTCCTACAAGCCAGCCAAAATTGGTTCATCCAGGATAATTCATATAGTTCACCTAAAGAGCGGGCTAAGAAAAATTAGCTATGACCTGAAAGTTTTAAGCTTTCCTTAACAATTGGATCCAGTTATGCTATACAAGCATATATGTGTGAAAAATCAGATAGATCCAAAGGCCTGAATTACTAAAAAAACAAGTCAGTATATCCATATGAAAATTGTTTCTGCTTCAGATTTACAAAGGATCACGAAGAAAATCAGGAAATTAACCTCAAAAACTATTTTTAGTGAAGCAGAATCACATGATGCTTGAAAGGATACATGACTATCATCATTAAATTCCATTAGCATTATTTATGCCAAATGTTTGAGAATCAAGTTATACAAGCTATCTAAGGGTCTATAGTACAAGCCTCACTTAAAAGCATTTTTAGATATACTAGTTGAAGGACCCATCAAATATTGTTTCAAATAGCACTCCTGCTATCTGTACATCACACACTTCAGAGGGCCAGAAATCCACAACCCAGGTCCGACATTGTAAAGCCTCAAAACCTCATCTGCTCATGGTAGAAAGTAACGACGAGAATTCACAATTCCAAATCCTCTTCTTCATGACCCACTAAGGTCAACAAAGTGCCTGCAATAGCAGTAATAGTTCAATTGAAAATGATCAGAATGTTTGCTTAGTAATAACCCAACCCAATGATGCTAACCTAAGAATTTGCGTTGTGGAGAAATCTCTCTTCAAACTGACTATTAATTTAAGATGCTCAGGATTTAGGCTTTGTCACTCTGAAATTATCTGTTTTAACAGGAAAAAGGCACTATATGATTGCTGCTACATAACCAAAACCTATAAGATTGTGGCATTTCCTAAACTAGTGATATATATATTCTGCATATTATAATATATAGATGAACTACTGTTTATAAGAAGCACCAAGAACATCAAGATAGGCTAATTGTCTTTACCTGTTCATCCAAAACAATATCTTCAGTATTCACCATTCAAATCACCAACTACCACATTCTGCATGATAAGAGTTTTCTGTACAAACTAGTGCCAAAGCAGCTTATGCATGAATAAATCATGAATTTGCAAATTAGATAAGCATCAACCTATCTGTAAAGTTTGAAAGGCCTCACGTGTCGAACAACCTCAAGAGATTCATCATTTTGCGAGTGAATAAACTAAGGGCTATTTGTTGATAATTCTCAACCACATAGATCATTCCACCTTCCAATTTCCAATATGTATCAAAACATTTTCCATTATTGTACTTATAAAGCTAAAGATGGAAAGGCACAATCCACAATCTCTGTCCATGGAAGATCTAATTGTGTTTGATCTGTTACAACCATAAACATACAGTTTAATCACAGTACAAAGGACACATCATGAGTAAGTTAACTAGAGGAGGCAGTAATGATTGAAGAGTAGTACATGGCTCTTTTTCATAATATAAGAATCAGAATGTTCCGAAGAATACAGGATAATATAGGAATTTAAGATAGCCAACCCAAGTGCTCTACAAACTAAACAGTTACAGAATTTATCCATGTTTGTCAGCCAATTAGCTTATGATTGAGGCATAGTTGGTTCTGAGATTTTATTTAGATTTTATAGTTTAGGCACATCTTAGTTATATGATTTTCATCTAGCAAGTTAACTTGAAGTATCAATTCATGTTTTACCAGAGAAAGAGTGATCTCCCGAATTGTTTCTGCAAAAGAAGACCAAGAGGCATACCTGTTATACCCCACAAGAAAACAAATGATATACAATTTTTATGGATTGTCATTTCCACTTTGATAAAATTATTTTTTAACAATAATAGATACAAACTTACCTAGGAGACAAATTATAACTTGAAGAAAAAGGCAAATTGCCTACTTTCTCTTTATGAGAAAACACACGGTTAAAAATAGGCAATCACAATTTTACTGAACTTGAATAATCAGTTATCAGGAGATGGTGCCAGAGTATTGTCTTCATCACCATCATCGTCATAATCAAGGCATGTTTGTCCTAACTATCTTGAGTTGGTTACATGTGCATAGGTTTACACAAATTTTAACATTTGCTGCACAGGCCTAGTGCTGCTAAAATGTATCCATATATTCCATCAATTCTCATAAAAAAAGTCAGGATTATAAGCACAATTTTTAACTTAATAAGCATAGGCTAGCGAATGGATATCAGACTTAATCCTTTAGAAATTGTTGTGAAGGATCAAAACAGATTTTTATAAAACAAAAGCTAATTTAAATTCTTGATAAACTGTGTATAATAAAATGCATCAATGTATTAAGA
This sequence comes from Kaempferia galanga, assembly GCA_037974795.1. Classification (NCBI taxonomy): domain Eukaryota; kingdom Viridiplantae; phylum Streptophyta; class Magnoliopsida; order Zingiberales; family Zingiberaceae; genus Kaempferia; species Kaempferia galanga. Next base: position 6,210 of record JBBPFP011245614.1, read on the forward strand.
CGCCATTACTGGAAACGAGTGATTAATTTCTAGACTTGAGTTTTTAATGAAGAAATTGTTAAGTGGATTGAAAAATATATCTATGAAGGTAACCCAATCCAGACAGATGGTTATTGAGATGATACTTAATATAGCACAGAAGTCTGGAACAACATGTGAAAGTGTGATGCCATTCAAATTTTCCTTTAAAACTCTTGACAGGGTTGCCAATGTCTCAGATGTTACTAAAATTCAATAAAATAGCACAGCAGGATTGTAGAGGATGGAAATCTTATTAATATCAGCTCTGGTTTAGCTGTCTTTACTCTTTAGGCTAGTATTGAAGTTTAACAGGAACTGGATAAGGCATCAAGTTCAAGTATTTGAAGGCTTGGGACCCAGCTTGAAGGAGACACAACAAATGATGCAAGAATTAAAGAGATTGTCTTTTATATCTAATTGTCCCAGGAAATTACGGAAAGATAATAATGAATACGTTCAACAAATCCAGTAGCCTTCAAAGATATTGATTATTTTTATTTCTGAAATATGTGACCTTTTCAATTACAGAACCAAAATAAATCACTTTCGCAAAATGACCAGGACAATAATAACTGTAGGTTTGTAAAAACTATTTTAAAACTTTATGGCCTAAAATTTTATTGTTTCAACTTTTAAAAGTTGTTTAGATTTGTTTTTGGAAAGTGTGCTAGAGATTTTTAGGGATAACTAAGTCATATGTTTACAAAGACCCAATCAAATTGTCCACCTATATCAAGGTTAGAATCCTTTCAGTTAATAATATTTTACTCTTCGGTGAGTTTTAATTTTTCCTAGTGTTGCATCATTCATGGTATTCTAACACAAGAATATATGGAATTGATTTCTGCATTTTTAAGGAACCAAAAGGAGTTTTGTTAGCAATGGGTTGTGAATAAAAGAACAAGTTAACCCTTATAGCTTCTGACTATGGAGTATGGACATTCATCAAGGTTTCCCCATGTCCTCTTTCCCACCATCACCTTGGGCAGAAATGTCAAGACAGGAGGAAAGTATTGTCCAATTTCACCCCATTCTACTTCATCTCAAAACGAAGAAAAAGCTAATAATCAGCATTTCTTCCTTATTTGGTACCTATCTTAATTTTTAAAATACATATTTTCAAACACATTTTATACTTTTAAGAATTAATTTTAGGAAACAAAACTTTCCTCCTTTTCTTCTTTCCAAGGAGTCGCAAACTAAGGAGAATCTTTCCCTATCCATTTTCTCTGACTTCTTTTCCGTAGCTCATTTTGTTTCCTAGTTTTCTCTTCCCAATAAAAATCTGACCTTTACCTTGGGTTGAGGAAGCATAAGATCCTACCGTTTAAAGAAAATTAAGATTTTCAAACATGCTGATCACTCTAAGTTTCATGGAACAACAAATGCAAGTTAGATATTCTTTAAAGCTTTTTTAAGAAACATTACATCTGGCAACATATGAGAAGAGAAAAGAATCTAACTCCCCATCTCTTGGCTCTAGATCTTTTGATTCTTTGTTTTTAGCCGGACTCCTAGAATTAGTGTTCCATGACCTCCTTTTCTTTTGATATTTTGTTTAGAAGAGCCCTAAATCCAGTTAATCAGCTTAGTTATGTTACTAGTTACTATGAACTATTTAGCCATCTTTAGAAAAAAAAGGATGAATTTGGCTCGAATGGATCACATCAGCTAACAAATGTGACAACTAATAGAAACAAAGTAAATGAATTACAATAGTGCTTTGAAGGAAACAATACTGATTCAAAATACGTTAAACAATTGGAATAATGCTTTGAAGGAAAGACCTGAACGAAAATTGGTTAAACGAGATATTCATAACAATTGATAGATGGGTCACCCATGTCACATTCAGGATATACCATGGCAAGGCTTGTAAGAAAGGCTAGGCCATAAAGTCAGAAGTGAAAATTGTGACATGCTAACCTATCTAATATAAACACATCTGGAATAATTAATTGGTTATCAAAAACACTGGTGATTATATTAACTGTGCCATTTTGCAAGAAGCATCATTCAAAGGATATCAACAGCCAGGTAAGCTCCATCTTTGATCACTCATAAGTGTCATAAATAGAATGCTGGATTTTGATTGGCACTCCAAAGGCCAGTGTTACACATACAAAGTGGAATCATCCTGGAATTAGAAATTTGAACGCAAGGAATTTAGTTCCAAGAGTCAGAAAGGATCAAAGAATTATTCTTCTTCCTTGAACTTAATCTGTAGGGATAATTCTTTAAAGTAATGTTCTCTGACTACTCGTTGTCAACATATACCCTAATCCATGATGCTTAGTCAGCCAATGCTGTTGTGTCATGCCAAAGCCTTATATGAAAGGCTTTTGCGATCAAGTTGTCATTCAGTCCCGTGAAAGTTCTATTTCTATCGGTTCAGACAAAAGCGTGCCCGCCGACATTTCTAGGAAACTAAGAAGACCTAAAATTACAAGACAACTACGACAGATGTCAAACTTCTTATCAGGGCTCTTAAATACTTGGATTAACAGCAGATAAATACCCTTTAATTTACTAACTCCAACTTCCAAATAGATCTAACCTTGAAAAATAGGGAGACGTAACAACAAAACTATATAGTTAAAAATTTGAAGACCCCAAATCTCCTGTCTTTCAATTATAAAAGCATAAACAGATTTATTGACTTCGCATCCTAAAAACAAGTGGAAATTCCTGCAAGAAAGAAATTATCGAACACAATTACAGGGACTACTAACGATAAACCTCAAACAAAATTAGGGCGTCCTTTTATTCAAAGTCGCGATCATCCAAATTCATACCCTACTAAATATTCAACACACACACACAAAATAAATAAATAAATTAGCAATGCAAGGAGATACGGAGAGCACAAAGATCTCGCGCTCCGCGATCGAGTACAATTTCTTTCAATTACCAGAATTCAACAAATAATTAATAGAACGCAGAAGGAAATTAAAAAAAAAAGGAAAATATTTACCAAGTGGATTGATCAACGAACGATAAACTATAGGTTTAACGACGATCTCAGATTCAAGAGGCGATGCGAAGAACGATTAGATCGGGGAAAGAGAGGGGAATCGTTATCCCCGCCTTCCGGAAGTTTCTCTCTGTTGCTTCTTCCACTTCCCCTCGTCTCTAATATATAGAGCAAAATATGCCTCTTTTTTATTATTATTATTGGGCTGGGTGGTGGGATCCGGTCCAAGGCGGAAAGGTTAAAAAAGACACGTGGCGAACGTTAAGGAACGTCAATTATCTAAAACAAATACAAAAGAAATCGACCACTGCAACTTCCTCTGTTTCGCATTGAATGTTTCCATTACAGCCAAATCTTCGGTCATTGCATCCTCCAGATCGCATTGAAGCACATCCATCGATGGGGCGGCAACAACGCTCGAGGCTACACTTGTGCAACACCGATCGATCAGCAACCCTAAACGGAACGGTGAAGGTACGTAGGAGAAAGGGGCACGTGCTCAGGGAGTCTGTCGCTACGACGACCACAGCGCCGGCTCCCATATCGACTCCTGGCTGTACTCCTCCGCCACCGTTCGAGGACCGTACTCATCGGGCAGGGGCCATGCCTTCATGCAGAGGACTGCGATCAGGTTCTCGTTCTGCGCCTGCTGCGCCGCGAGCTCCGCCTGCGCCTGCGCCAGCTGAAGCTGCAGCTCGTCCACTTGCTTCTGCAGCTGGAAGATGATCCCGGCGCTGCCGTACACTGGATCTCTGATCCTCGCGTTCGCCTCGTACACCAGGCTGCTCACGGCGTCCGCCCTCTGCCTCTCTGCGAGCTCCTGCGACATGTACGTATCCCTCGACGATCAAAGTCAAATTCAAAGTGCGCAGGAAATCCATGGAGGAGGAGGGTTAAGATCTACCTGCAACAGTTTGACGACGTTGCTGGCGCCGAAGACTCGATGTGCGCTCGTGAACCTGACCAGCTCAGTCGGGGGAAAATAAGGCGCCAGCGCACACTTGTCGGAGCATCGCCGGCGGAGAATCTTGCACGCCGCACAAGGGCTGTGAAGGGAGGAGGCACTTGAAGCCGCGTTGCTTGCCTCCATGGCAATGAGCTAGCACTCACAGCAGAAGGAACAAGGATTTATATAGGGGCAAGAGAGGAGGAGACAGGGTGGGAAATCTGACTGTTCCCTACTCGGAAAAAGATCATGATTGAAGAATCAGCATCTGGTACCAATTAAACTACTGAAGTCACAGTTTAAAGTCAGCTAATTTACCTACTAGTTTGACATGAAGTAATATGTCCATATAAATTTTGACGATTGATCTCAGCACAATCTTTGAACAGTGAGAAATCTACCAAGCTGAACTGCGTGATTAAGATCCTGAAGCAATGATTTGGTCAAAGTGCGGGTGAAGAGGCGGCTTGTTAGGCAGCAGAAGGCAACTGGCAGTTTCACACCCAAGAAAAAGCATGCATTGCTGGCTGAATTTTCAAAAACAAGTTGAAATATATATCCTTGTAATTGCGACTACCTCGTTTTTAATCTGTATATTATCTTTCAATTGACAAACTTGCCGTGTGGACCTCGGAATGCATGTGGTTTCACTTTCTTTTGGCTATTAGTAGTTTTCCACTGCGTGTTGCTCATAGGATACTCTCTCTTTCCACTTCATGTGCTCCCGCTCCCGCTCCCCCTCCCCATCTAGGTGACTCCTAAAGCCCCGTAAACAATTTCTCTTCAAAATGAGAGGCCAAGAAAAACTTTACGTGAATTTTAAAATATATAAGTTCATTTGCTCACAAGGGTTCTGGAGAAAAGTTTGAGCTTCTTACTTGCAGGAACCTTCTGTTACTGCAAGCAGATGTGCATGAATTCTATCGCTTTGAGCTTTGATTAGTTATTCATATGGATGATTGATCGATTGACTTATGCACTAAGCTCGATCTCAACACACAAGCACAATATCTGTCAATCATGGTATCAAAAAGTCTTAACCGGAATCATGAACAAACACATCCAAACTACATATACTAATCTCTTAAGATGATCAGTTACTTGCATCTGGATCAGGTAGCTTTCAGTAACATGGCAGGACCTTCGATATACGAATCAACCACTTAGCAGTGTTCGATTTCAACAAGGAGAGGGCATGAGTGATTCGCCCTTTCCATCCATGCAGTAGCCATTGCCCATCTACATCTATTACAAAGCCTTTGTGGTAGTCGTTCAGCTTTTCCTTGCAGTGTTTATCATGTCAGGTGACAGTGGAAGTGGCTTGAACCCTGCCCGGAGGTTCCTTACCTGCCATTGCTTGTATGTCTCTGGCCTTTCCACCCTTTCTGCCCCACAAGCACTGACGTTGAGTGCATCCCGACCAAAGATGTTTTCTCTATCAGCAGCCTTGATTCGTCTTCGCGTGGAACATTTGTTTTGATCATGCTGAGCAGGGAAGAAAAGTGGAATAAAGCTTCCCGAAATCAAGAGGCGAAAAAAGGAGAATTGTATGAGGCATTCACAATCGCGTGGATGTACACAGCTGGGTTAAGGTCTCTTATGGTTTTCAGTACCATATTTCTGGGGCTCTCCTCTAGCACTGTTTCATCCATCAGATTGTTGAACTTGAACAGACTGTTGACGATGAGCAATTCATCTTTATCGATGTTAAGGTCTTCAATTCGGATGGTCACCCACTCGGTTGTGAGTGCTCGAAACTCAAACGGAATGCCAAATCTACGGGCATAATCTGCTAATCTCTGCCCTGTTTCATCAACCAGCTCAGTCGCTCAGAAGCCAGGCCTTGGCATGTCAATGCCAGTCAATTGAAGCATAGGAGGGCCACCTGGTCGATCAGCAAGATGACGAATGAAACATGGCCATTGGAAGCCATGGTAAATACTATAGTGTATGATATGCAACCTTCTAGCATCCTTGGCTACATTCATAATTGTTGTATTGGCTAAGAAATAACAGATCTGTTTGAAAGGGATGCAGACATATAACACCGGTAAGATTTCAACATATCAACTGTGGAGATTCCTTTTGCCACAATGGATCGGTAAACCTGACTTCCTGTGCCGGAAAGTTATGCCTCGAGCCCGTCTGCGAAGCAAGCTGCTATCCTCTGGCCTGCATCTCCAAAGGGGGATGCATGCTGTATGATCTGCTTCAGAAGGTCATTTGCGCTTCGCCGATCATCTATTTCCACAGATTGTGCACAATGGATAAGAAGTGTCCTAAGATCAATCACCTCCTTCTTCAGTTACTTTTTTCCTCGAGCTTTTCCACTATTTGATGCTTTAGCTTGACTGGTGTTAGAACTTTTGCTTGTTTCATCATTCTCGAATTCAGTTTGCTTCTGATCATTCTTTCCTCCTCCCAACCACCGAGCAGGAACTCATCGAAAATTTGAACTAATAGGTCCAGCATTCGAGAAAGCTGGTTGTTTTTTGCTTCTCCCTTCCTGCAAATCCAAATCATCATCATGCTGAATTTTTCAGCTCCCTTGATGCATGAACAGGTTCCTCGCTTGGCGGTTTCTGAATCTCATAGAAGGGTTTCTCAGCAGCCAAAAGATCTGGATCTTCAGGATACACATCGAACTGTCCATGTCCTCTTCCATCAGAATCTGACTAATGTAACTCAACACCATGTCTGAAGACAACTCAGGAACTTCCATCTCGCTGCTTGCAGTCCAAGAGGATGTTTGATCTGCAGTAAGCGCCGAGCTAAATGTGGACCTATTTGTCGACTCATTCTGAAAAACTGTGAAACTGTTCACATCCAAGATCTCATTTCCCCCCAATTCAACACTACTCTGAACATTCTGGTCCAACAACACCTGATAATGAAGATACTCATCTTGGATGTCTGTAATTGAGGAAGTAGCTATATCATCAGCAGTAGAAATCGATGTTCCTCGTTCGAGATCTTCCATATGGCTCAGACGGGTGAAAAACCCATCATGTTGAAACTGATTCATCTGGCTCCTACACTCAAAATCTTGAGCCCCTGGTCAGTGGTTTTCCTTCACCTTCTACACAAACAAGTGATCAAACAAGTTCAGATCACTGTAACTACAACTACTACCACCATCCTTCTGTAATCTTCTATCTCTAAAGTTTATCACATGAAACAAGATTTTTTTTTTCTCCTTAAGCATAAAAGCTTTCACAAATATATCTCTAAGCCAAAATCATACCCACTAGTTTGTAGTTTGTTTTCTAAAGGAAAACATATGAAATGTTCTTCTGGTGCTTTTGACCTTTAATAAAAAGAGAATCCTACAGATTTACCCATGCTTTGTACTACAAAAACTGAACTTTTTGAAGAATCTGAAATTACTGCTAAATCAAAGCAAGGAGTGTGCTAAAAAGGACAGAACATAAGCCACAGGAAAAGAGCGTGCATACCTTGATGGAGGAAAGGGAGAGGCGGTCAAAGGGGACGGAAGAAAAAGAATTGAGGAGAGAAGCATGGTACAAACTGGAAGCTGTGCGAGCTTATAAATCGCTTGAAGGACGACGGTGAAGATTTTTTTAATGGACGGAGATGAAGAAAATGTCGGGACGATTATCAAAGCTGGAGGGACTCGAATAATCGAACTCCTGACCCTTCGCTGGCCTGTCACCCCGAAGCTTCAGCGAAGACGAAGAAAAAGCGGCTCCTGCTGCTCATCGGCAACTGGTCATCGCCGGTCACAAATGGAATCTAGTTTTTTTTTTTTTTTTTTTAAAGAGATGAAATTTGTTTTTTTTTAAAAAAATTGAATAAATTAAAGAATAAAATCTATGAATAGATAGAAATCTTTAATGTGGCAGCCTAGCAATATGCTATTTTTAAAACTGAAAAATGTCGTATAAAACTACAATTTAGTTTTTTAAAAAATAATAATTTCTATGGTTTGTTTGTGGCAGACTTATTCGTTAATTTGGTCTCGTTCGCACGCGTCGGACTAGCGAGGCCTACAGTATGTATTCATCAAATTGGTTCGTGACGGTATAGTGGATTCAACAGTCGCCATTTCGGGAATCCCTGCCGTATCTTTCGATTGACCATAGCGCCGATCGGACGGCGCTTGTTCCTCTGACCCAGGGGAGATCCCCTGGTCCGTGCTCTGTGGATCGCTCTTGGTCCACAGCGGTGCAGACCGTTGAATTAGATTTGATCCATGATCTAATCCTGGATCAGATCTCCATGTCACTATCGACCAGGAGCAGTCCACATGATGCGGACCGAGGATCCATGCTCCCTCTGACCTCGGGCTGCTATGGCTGAGATATATATTTTGTGCTATGAAGAATTTTAATTCATTATGCAAAGTGTTTTTTTAGATTAGCCAATTTTTTTTTAAAAAACTAGAATTAATTTACCTAATTTTTACGACATCTATAAAAAAAAATAATGTAAAATAGTTCTCTATATATCTATAATCTATACCTGTCTATATTAATGAAATGGAGAACCAGAGACTGGTAAGGCTTCCACAACTTGACATGTCAGCTCCAATTTTTATTTTTTTAAATTTTTTAAATTTCACACTACAGCAGTGGATCAAAGCCGGCTTTTTTAATTCTTTCCTTGTTTTTTAAAACAAATTTAATGCTGAAATTTAATGAGATGACCTTTAAAATATTCGTCCTTAATTATGCACCTGTTTTTTTCCTATGAATTCCAGGAGATCCTCATTTAGCCAGGCAGCTAGATACAAAAGAAAGGGACTGAGAGGCATTGATTCTATATTGATTGATGTATAGTTTACAGGATTGTACATTAAAGAAAGTATGTGAAGGAATAAAAGAATGAGAACTAAGAGGAACATCATGATGAAATGGTTCCTACACAGCATGTTCCGGGATACAAAAGGAAAGAGCACGAAAGAATTCAACTCGCCCAACAGATTCAGCAAAACGCACAACCTAGTAAACAAAATCCAAGGCGACTTTCTAACTAGTGAATTGATGTCGACTAGTATGAGAACTCGTGGCCGCGTATTGATATGTATTTCTTCACCCAAATGGCAATGTCGTCGACGCAGGCTTGTGCTTGAGGAGTTCTGAGGAGCATGTCGAGCGTGGCAAACTCATGGACTGCATCCTTGTATTCCAGCACTGGTGAATCAACATTCACCTTGCGAAGTTCCTCGGAGTAAGTGATTGCACGGTCCTTCATCCAGTCATGTTCCGCAACTACTGTGAGGGTTGGAGGCATATATCTTAATGGAGGTCCCCGGTTGGGCGCAAGGGGGTTTGCAGCTGGATGGTCTAAAGTAAAGTTTTCCTCAGGTAAGAACAACTTCCAAGCGAGAATGCATAATGACTTGTCGTAGATGTATGAGTTTGCTAGCTTTAATTCAGAATGGGTGGGAACAGTTCCGGCGAAGAAGGGATACATCAACACCTGGGCGACAACCTTAACAGGTTCAATCAGCTTTCCTGCCTCGACTGCTTTTCGAGCAACAAAATCAGCAATGTTCGCACCACAGCTCACACCAAGAAGAACACACCTGTTACAAAAATGTCAGGCAAACCTTAGGTCAACTTAGGTAAAATGATACAAATAACACAAGCTGTAAATGTGTAAATGGAACCAAAAACAGTGATAATTATGATGACGACCAACAGAAGAACTCAGGCACATGACAGCAAAGACAATCATCATACAAATTAAAGTGGACCCAGAACTTCAAAGTGGTATGAAGTGACTGCTGGTAAGCACCAGTAGCAATTCTAGAGAAAGCACCATAAACCACTATAGAATCTAAAATATTCGAATTAGTGGACAATGATAACACAAAAACTAGGAAATCATAGACTAACAGTAAGATACTTGATCATAAGATTGAAGCACAAGTTCAATTCTTAACTTTTTCAGAATTCAGTGGTTCCACATTGCAGAAGAAAACAGATGGAATGGCAGAGAGGAAAAAAAGTGACGAAAATGGGGAAGTATGGTTAGGCATGGTGGTGAGTGAAAACAATAAACAATGGTTAGTAACACACCTTAAATTGGTTTCAGGTATGCCACTAATTTGACAAATCATTTAACTCACCCAGTTTCATGATTCTACCACCAGAAAGTCTTACCAAAATATTAATACAATAATCCTAAATCATTTAAGTATCAATTAGCTTATAATAACAAAACAATATAAATTGGACAAATATAGTAGAAGAGAGATTAGAAATTTAATTCCCTCAATGTTTGCTTATGAACAACTTCAATAAGAAAAAATAATCCTAATTATTTCTCAACACCAAGATATTAAAGATCAAATATTAAAACTGTATCCTATAAATACTCATCCCAAACAAAATCATAGAAACAGTATCTCTCAAGCACTATCAATTTCTTATAGAAATGTTAGAGGTATAAAATAAATACCAATAAGATAGTCCAGAGAGGAAAACCAATATTAGACAGTGACCAGTATGAATAGTTGCCAGAGCTATTGTCTCGTTGAAGAAAAACAGGAAATTAGAAAGAGAGACAGAGATGAACTGAAGAAATTTAAGAGGATAAAACATGCAATGAAGCTGAAAGAGAAAATCTAACTAAGAAATTAGAAACAACTATTTCTTTAAGATCAATCAACTACAACATCACTAAACAGTCCAATGTTCTCAGTATAACTCTTTTTCTAATAAAGATCAGACTGAAGATGGCAGAAAGCAAAGCAAATTAACAAGCCAAAATATGCCATTACACATAAATACTGAGTTCGATAAGAACTGCAGAAATAAAAGGTATATATGTTAAGGTTTTCTCAAGTCCACGAGACTCAACTTCTTGATCTAGAACACAGAGTTACTAGACACAAAGTTGAATTGCCTGCACTTGTTCAAGTTTTTAATCAACATTAAGATGAGATATAAAATTATGAATCAGCCAGTTCTACAGACAAAAGGTTTCAGTATATGATTTTTTTTTTTCAATATATAATAGAAGACTTGATTCAACCAATTAGATACTTCAACAAGGGACCTTGCTGCTAGGCATCCAAGCTTTTATGATCTGTTATCAATAGGTATAGTCTTTCATTGCATGCTAGTCCTTTTTTTCATCATTTTATCAGAAGGATATCCCCCTAAATAACATCCGGTAGTGTCTTCATCTGATGACATCAATAAAAGAATTTTATATTTTTATTTATCGAGCATCACAATCATTCAGTGAGTTTCAAATGGTATTTAACAATGTGGGGAAGTATTTACAATTCGCGAGATGAAAAATACTCAGACAGAAAAACTAATTCTACTAGTAAACACGACTTTTCCAGCACTAATAATGAAAGAAATGCTGCCCTCCCCCAGGCACAATCTAAATTTTTAAAATCACTAAACCAGCTTATACTAGCAATAGTACAGGATTATAAAACAGATGGCATGCTTTCTAAAAAACTTGAAAAGACTATCCAATTAAATCAAGTTGCAGAATTGGTTGGACAAACAATCAAAAAGGAATTGTTAAGCCCTACAATTGATCCCTCTCAAATTTTCAAAATTCATCTTCAACAAAATGGATCTAGCTTGGAAATTCATCCAAGCCCAAATAAGAATGGCAAGGGACCAGAATGGCTGCCCAAACTGAAGAAATGTTAAGCACTATTACCTGATCAAGCACTAACTAGACAGCTCAACTATGGAAATTGAATTGTTGACGAGCCACACAATCATCAGGGAACAGAGAAATGTTTTGACCTGAATCTGGTATGAACTTGAAAAGATGGCAGGTGGGTAAGAGATACAAAAGGTTTCTAAATCAGAGAGTGTTCAACAACAACTTCATTTTCATCAAGCCATGCTAATCTTTTGGGGATCAATTTCATGGATTTTATCCAAGGTTCCAAAAATTGCACGCTGCAGTATGTAATTGATCCACTAACAGAGCATATACAACATATGAGGGCATGACAAATAGTATATAATATTTTAAAAAATATTGATAAAATGACTAACAGACATAAAAATAAAGTAAATTTACCAATACATCCAATTCATACTTTCACACAACATACAATAAAAAACTGACAAATGGAAATCCCAACAATATTATTTGTTGCATATGCAATGTCCTATTTGACCAAAACTTTGATCCAAGTATAACAAGCCATTCTGCAGTTTTGTCAAATTTATCTTTTTTTCCCAAGGTCACATGATTATCACAGAATACTAGTAATTATTTTCTTTATTTTAACAACCCACTCTTTATTAAAAATATCTCATGATGAATAATAAACAAAAGATAGAAATGTTACGTCATTTATTTTGTCTATTCATTGCCTTGTTTTATTATCAAAAACCCTATTTTCACATATTCAATTCTAGTTCTACATAATTAAAACCTTTTCATACCTAAAGTTTCTCTATAATTAAACTTTGAATTTATTACATTTCTCTCTACATTCTCGTTAATTAGCAGAAGGTTATCTAAAACAAACATAAGTCATATGGGTTTATTTTGAATTTAAACTTATCTAGTACTAATGAAAAAAAGACATCTAAAACAAAAATATGCAATAGGGGTTTATTTTGAATTTGAATTTAAACTTATATAGTACTAAAGTAAAAACATAAGAATTGACAATTGATCTTTGTGGTGAGTTTATAGTTATAGTAAAACAATTTGTTATAATCCCAATGTTCTATCACTAGTCTCACTATTATTCTTTTGTCACATAATGTAATTACTACATATTCCTTTCACCTCTAAAATTCACCATACTATCTGTTAAAAATTCTATCATATGTTGTTTCTAATTCAACAAAACCAAATGAAAATCTTTCTTTTTTGCTCTATGTTTCTCCAGTAGTTATCTTATTAAATTAATATCATCCATAGTTCATCTCCTTTATTCTAAAAATAGTTTTTATTGTGTTCTTACTATTAATATTACACCAAATCTCTTTTACACAAGTTTTTTAGACCAAGCTATTGTAAAGCTTAACTAAGTACATTCATTCAATTAATAGTATAGTTTTCACTCTCAAATGTTTTCCTGTCTTGCAAGATCACTGATTAAGGCTTGCAATCCAATGAGATTGTTGAAACAAGGCACACAAATCTTGCTATAGCTAAAGCAACATTACAAGCCACATATTCTAGGTACCAACGATTTTTTTTCTCTATTCATCTATCATCTTCCTAGTTCATGAAACTCTATTAAGTAACTTAGCCAACCCAGTTATATTTTGATCTTCTAAAACTTTTCAAATTTTAATAGGAATATCATTGAGACCTATAGCTTTACCTGTCTTTAATTTTTTTTAAAGCTTCTTTGACCAACTTAAGGAAGACCCGCTTCTAAGAAGAGGAACCATCTAATAAAAAAATGGAACAATCAAGGAAGCTATATCTATATATACACACAAAAATATAAATTATAGCAATCTGCCTGAGTTAAAGTCAGTTAAGAATCGATCAGAATATCTTTATCCTCATATAAGTTCATTTAAGTTAAACAACTACATTACCCAGCTTTTTCTAGCACTATAAATATAGATCCTCACTTAACCATTAGAGAAACTCTGCACTCTTAATCAGATATTTGGTCATCTCATCATGTGCTATACCTTTTTAAGTTGATTTCAGCAGGAAATCTACTTTAATCCTCACAGTTTCACTCCCATATGCATATTTTCTCAACCAGAAATCCAGTACCCTAATTATTTTTCAAAAATAATTCCAGTTAAGATACTAAAGACTAAATAAAAAAATTAGTGTGGTACCCGATTCTTACCATGTGATGTTACATTTGATATCATATATAATCTCAAAATCTTCTGATAAAAAATATCATTTGTCTATTGCATCTATCCTATAAATTAGACCTTGATTCAAAGTAGACTTTCACAAAGTTATTAAACCTGTTCGCATGTGAAGTTCTTATAATTCTTCTCACATGTCCAAATCAAACAGCTTATAGCATGATCAATACAATGTCTGATCAGCAAAACCTACAACAAAACAGAATTGCACCAAAGAACATCCAACTAAATCTACAATCATTATGCAAATTGGCATAAAACCACACCCAGGCATTCCATGGTAGTAACATTTCTCTATAGTTATCGCATCCAAATTGTTTGAACTTTAGAGCTTGTTTATGCTGCTGTACTTTCTGAGACATTATGAGAGACAATGCAATTGAACAGCCAAAGACTAACTTTCTAATTGAGTTGAATCCCTATCCTACATTTGATCACAACCAACCCTAATTCCATGCCAATTTCTCCACGCAGCAATGTCCTTAACTAATATAGGTGTAATCTAGAAATGTCAGCAAAGCAATGTTCCTTCACTAAACATTATAGGAATCAAATTATTCAATATGACCACTCAAAGATCTGCGGGCTTAAATGTTCAATCAAGCAGTCCTAAGCACTAGGAACAGAAAATTATAAGTATTTTCAGAAAGTAAGTTTGTCAGCCAAGAAACGAAATAATCACCTGGACGGATCAGCATGAGCTGCCAACCACGGCTCAACTGTAGATGCCCCCAAGGCATCAATCTGCGATCTCATCGCATCACCAAAGCCACTTCCCTTTGTACTCCCCAACGACTTGCTGCACTCTGCCAGATTCGCCTGCTTCCCCAACCAATTCAGCACCTTGACACCATCATCGAATGCAGCCGGATACCTGCTCTCCGGCGCAAGCCTGTACCCAACGGCAACGACGATCACGTCCAGAAGCTTCGAGATCCGCCTGCAGAAAAAGTCGTTGGCGGCAGACGTGTTGCTCCCGGCGACGAAAGCCCCGCCGTGGAACTGCAGGATCACGGGCAACTTGCGGGACCCAGCTGAGCGTCGATGGGCTCTAGGTGACGGGAGGTAGCCCCCATACGCCCCGCCGGCGGTGGGGGTGCCGGTTGTGGGGGTGCCGGAGGTGGGGGTTCCGTCAGGGGCGTGCCCGTTGCTGCGGCGCGCGAGGGAGGTGTCGGGGAGGAAAAGGCGGAGCGAGAGGGAACTGAGCGGGTCGACGTGGATGTCCTTGGTGGCGACGCCGTCAGGGCCGAAGGTAGGGTTAGCGGGGGCGGTGGATTCGTCAGGACGGCAGGTGATGCCAAACTGGGTAGGCTCCTCGGCGGCCGCCTGGGCCTGGGCCTGGTGGAGGAGGGATTGAAGCTTGTGCCTCAGGAGGAGCTTGAAGAAGACGCTGTACAGCTTGATGGAGACGCTCGGCATGGCTACCGGCCGATCCCCTTCTCCGACGCCCGGATCTGCGCCCCAATTGGCATAAATTTGGCAAGGGATTCCTCAGAGAGGAAGGAAAGAGGCCCCCGTAGAAGATTTATTCGGAAGGGGAAAATGGAAGAGAAGGAATATATCATATTTTTTAAAATTTATAGGATAATAATAATAATAATAATAATAATAATAATAATAATAATAATAATAATAATAATAATTTGACACAAAAGTAACTTCTAGAAATAATACAAAATATATATAATATATTATTATTAAAAATGTTGGAGAATATTTTGAGGGATTTTTTTACACATTTTGAACATGGAATTTATCGAACTGGTCAATATTTAAAGGGTCAAACTTTAAACTTTCCAAATTATGGAAGAGGTCTAAGAAAGTCACCTACCGACTAATTATCTTTCTAGTGCAACAAATTAAGTTATTGCATAAACTGAGTATAAAATAGTATGAAAAGGTTGATATTAAACAAAAAATTTTATTTTCATTTTTTAATTTTTTGAGAAATTAGGAGAAAATTTCTAGTTTTACTAGGAACAAGAAAAGTTTAAGTAAAGAGCTGATTGTTTTTTTTTTTTTGGGTGCTTTCATTGAAATTCTAGAATGCATGGTTAATTAAGGTTGAGGGTCAAAGTAAATAAGTGCCTTCTATCTAATCAATTAGTTAGGCATCATTTTCAGAAGGAAAAAATATTAAATTACTAATTTTAAAATAAAATAAATTAATTAATAATTTTGGAAGAATTTATTTGCATGGAATTTTATTTTTCAAATGGACTCTTTAATTACTAGTCTTTTGAATCCTTTGGATATGATTACCTTTAGATGTGATTACAGATAATGACTTGTGTTTTTAAGAACTGGGACTTTGATGTGCAAATTGTTTAAGTTGCATTATCCCCAAAGTTTAGGAAATTAATCGAATGACTCATGAATGGATGAGGCCGTTAGTTTGTATGTGTGTATGATTTATTTTTTCGACCTCTTAATATCATGTGACAATCTTTTATATTTTAACTATCACATCGTCCCGAGAAGACGACAAGATTTTATTAGAATAAAGAGAACAGAAGGATCAAAGTACCTCCTTAGAACAAGAGAACAGAAGGATTCTTTCTGCAGAGTAGAAAAAGGAAAAAACGCCGCAATGAAAGAAATGGCTCTATACCATATTAGAAAAGCAAAGAGAAGTAATTAAATAAAATAAACTTCTATAT
>JBBPFP011245831.1:0-10559 GCA_037974795.1 Kaempferia galanga
AACCCCTTCCGAGCGCCCAGAGTTGAAAATAGCCGTTTCAAGCCGTTTTCACCCCGAGTCTTAAGGGATAAGTTTTGACCCCTGGGGGCGCCCGGAAAGGAGTCCAAGGCGCCCTGAAAGGCTCGAGGATAAACTTCATGTTAGCTATAAATAGAGCTCTAGATTGTTAGTTCAATTCATTCAAGTGATTTACTTCTTTCTGTTGTAAGCAACTAGAGCGCTTAATAGTTCGAGCTGTCAAAGATTGTAAAAGGCTTCTCCGCCTGAAGGAGTTGGAAATAGTGCGCGCAATTGTCTTGGAGTAGCGATCCCCTAGATCGTGAACCAAGTAAGATCGGAGTTGTCCTTTTACTTTATGTTTGTTTATTTCATGTTTATTATAGTTACTTTATTTTAACTAACTTGAATCCCTGCTAGTACGCTCGAGATATTGTTTGTTTGTCTTTGCATGTTAAAACGACTTCTGCACGAACCGGACCTAACCGACAAGCGGGCCCACCCGGTTCCAACACTTTCTACATACGACATCTTTTGCATTGAAGATTGTTTCTAACTTGAACGTCAAAGTATCCAAATCAACGACATTTTCCCTGGTTTCTGGTGCTAACGTCGTCGTCTGCGTGTATGTAGGCCCTGAGCATTATGGTTCCTCTACAACGATAGACATGAAAAGGTTGTAAGTCTTTCTTCCTTTTCTATTTTATTGTCTTCGATTATTATCCAAACTTCAGCTACACATCATCTGCCTACCAAACTCTCCTCCCCCACCATCGTGAGAGCCAAATTACCCTATACCCAATTCCTCACCTTCACTATTCTTAGCTCCACTTCATCGCCCTACCTAAATTCCTACTACCCTTCTATTCACTATCCCATCTATTAACCCACTTCCCTCAAGGCTTTCCATCGGCCACAATTTCCGACAGGATCACAACTTTTTCATCCTGCTTGGCAGCTTGAGATTATCTACTTAAGCCATCTTGTCAGATAAGTCTGAACTTGAATTTTAGAATTTAAATTCAAATTATATCCCTATCCTTACAACAAGTAAAAATCTCGACCCCCATGTCTCTTGCCCAAGTTATAAGCGTGGTCCCTACATGCCTAATGACCTTTCGGTCGGCAAAAACTCCCTCACTCTTGCAAGCACTCGAGTTATAAGCATGATTCCCATGCACCCAACCTTCCGGTCACTAAAAAACTCCCAGACTCTCACAGCCATTGTGAGTTATAAGAGCAGTTCCTACGCATCCAACAACCTTTCGGTCGGCAAAAAACTCCTAGATTTTCGTGGCCACTACAAGTTGTAACCGTGGTTCTCATGCACTCAATGACTTTTTGGTCAACAAAAACTCCTAGACTCTCACAACCATTATAAGTTATAAGTATAGTCTCCATGCCCAACGACCTTTCGGTCAACAAAAAATCCCCAAACTCTCGCATCTCTCGATCGAATTATACGAGTGATCCCCACGCGCATCTATCAATCTCTTGATAGTCACTCTTGTCGCTCGCTCGGTACTCACTTCACTACTCGATCAGCATTCACTCCGTCACTCACTCAACACTCTGCTGCTCGTTCGACATTAAAGTTGTCACCTCCCGCTCGACACACCAAGCCCCACTCCAGTTTGACTCTTCTTCTTAATCGGGAGCAATTCGGCTGAACGATGAGTTGTCTAGTCAGTTGAACTAACGTCTCCTTCGACTAGACTTGAAGGGACGACTTGTGATATAGGAAGAATGAAAAGCTAACACGAATGCAACGAAGGTCAATCGAATGATAAGCTGGGTTAACGTCAAGGGAGATCAATGGGATCATCTCTATTCGATTGAACTGACCTACCAGCCTTCCCAGTGAAAGCCAATCCGCCAGAGCCAATCCGCTAGTCTTCCTGGTCATGCCGAGCTAATCCACTAGTCTTCCTGACTAAGTCAAGCCGACCCCGTAGTCTTCCTAGCCTAGCCAAGCCGGTCATCCAACTCATGTCCAACCGACTCTACCACTCGAATGCCCCGTCTCACCTCCACTTCGATCCGACGCCTCTCCCAGGCCCAAAATCCAGACTAGCACATGCCACCCCGAGGTTGTTACATGGGTTCTTAGAATACATGAGCTGTCAGAACACATCAGTGTCCAAACACGTGGAGTAGTGTGTGTGATATAGCGTGAACTCCACAAGATCTCCACAGTGCAAAATATGGGTGATACGACCCTTGATACAGTGATGGGACACCTTCCTTACCAAGACATGATATCTTGTAGGAAGTATATCATCTCCTTTAACAACCACAAATGTGACATCTCACTTCTTTATGCTATAAAATGTCCTGTTTCCATAGGCTAAGGGAGGCTAGATGCTCATTACTACATACACTTATATTTCATTATTCTCTTGTATTGTTTATCTTCTCCATTTTTAATATCACTGGAGACTGACTTGAGCGTCGGACTAGAAGCCCGAGACACCCCTGATCGTTCCTCTAATGCTCCGTCTACCTTTTTTTGTCTTCTAGCATCCTTGTAGGCACGGGAAACTTTCTAACACCTTCGCCATCATCTAATGATCGATAATCGTATGTGAGTGGCATGTCTTGCACCGCACATACGATTATCAATCTTTGGTTCGTAGGCATTCATGTGTAAAGAGCCACAAGATGAATCCGGTAAGGCTTCCGAATGACAATTGACCGGATCTGTGTTGTACCTTTAAAAGAATTCATATGCTTTGAAGGGCCCCTGCTCATCATCCTCATACCACCCTGCAAGCAACAAAGCACAGCCCTCTCTAGGGTGGCAGTGTGAGCAAGAATGTCATCTCGAATCTGTAATAGTTTCTTGATGAGCAGAACATTGGATGTTTTCTCTTGCCATGCTCAAAGTTAAGTCCATCCCAAATACTGATCATGAATCCATCGAATACATAATGGGTACTTCCACTGTATATTCCAAAGGGTACGATTGAGTAGTGTCGAGTTTCATGCCCAAAAATCTTGAACTTCGTATCTCCCTTCCTTTTTTGGTAAACACATCCAAGAGATCATAGGATGTTTGAATGTCAAGATGAAGGATCGACAGATAGAGTTCTAATTGTCAATGATCCCCCACCGAAAAGGGATATGTTGGTACATTACAAAGGTTGATATGCAGGACTGAGGGCCCTCTGTCCAGCATCTCCAAACAACTGCAAGACTTCGGCTATAAGTTTGATAGTGGACTCGTCTACTCTTGCAAATAACAGAAGGTATACGCTAAACCCCCAACAGCACACAGTTCACATAAGATGACGATGGAAACCGATTGCATCAACACTTCAACACAATCTCAACAAGTTTAAAAAAATATATATATACACTTTAAGGACCAAACAGTGGAGAAAGTGAATCACCTTGTCAACGACCCCAAGCTCTCGTGAAGTGGCCATAAACCACACCATTAATCACGCCATTAAGGCCCACCGAGAACGAAATAATCGTAACACATTTAGCGATCCGATCAAAGAAACACTTCATATTTTCACATTCCAATGTATTTTAAAGAGTAAAATAAAACAAATAACGTGCTCATCGATAAAGGTAAAAGCATATACGAGGTTTTGAAAAGTTCAACTATAGGCTTGCAACTTCATAAGAAGCACGATATATTATCGACGGAAATTTATTCAGAAACTTTATCAAGTAGCCAGAAACAGGGATCCAGGTTTGCTTGACTAGAGAAAACCAGCACATCTGTACATGTGCTCGCAATCTGCTCAAAGAAACTAGAGGTTATTTTGCCATCATTATGGTTTATCGTTATTCAACTAGGGAACTACTTGTTTTAGTAGTTAGTATCCTCCTTGTATAAAAGCATTGAGGCGATTCAGCTCCTCACGATGCTCACTCACCACAGCTCGAACAACATCGCCAATGGAGACCATTCCAATCATTCCTTTCTCACCAACCACAGGGATGTGCCTAATGCGTTTGTCTACAAATGGAACAGGTTGCAATTCACTGTTTAACCAAATCCAGCAAAATAAACTCAAGTAGAAGACGTTCAAACCTGTCATCAGCTGCATTGCCCGCAGTACTTTAGTATCTGGCGTCACAGTGATAAGTTTATTCTGAATTTAAGAAAAAGAGTTTGAATGAGATTGAAAGGTAAAACAATAAATCTGTAGACAATATTTCCACATGCAAAATTTACTGTTTCAGCTGGAGGGTATCATATGAACAAATTAAAATAAATATGAGACTCAAGAAACTAATGAATTGTGCAGAGGAATTAAGAACCAGATAAGAAAGATGGTGTGAATAATTTTGTCAAAAATGTATGAGCTATATAAATAAGATAATGAAAAATAGCTGCTTCAAAAATACCTCTTCAGTCATGATGTCACCAACTTTAGTTTCCTTGGAAGACCTTCCCTGCACAATGATTTTATGGAGATAATCTGAAGAACAAAGAAATCAAACGTGAGAAACACAATGGTATCAGGATGCATAACTGAGAAAAGAATCATCAGAATTGGTTCTTGATTCTCAACAAGTGCAGAACAAATTAATCTGCGAATCAATTATTCTTACTGGATGTTCAAAAGATTCAACTCAGTTGTCTATTCGCTGTAGTAAATATGCCAATTTGTAACGGCATTGGTGCTGCCCTTTTCCACAAATAGTTTGGTTCCTAGTCCCTTACTTCAGTTAAAGAATGCAGTTTCTTCAATTAACAACTGATTAAATATGAAGGATGAGGTTGGGGATACTAATTAAACATTGGACAATTGAGTTGCATCAATTCACAAAGTTAAATCAATAAGAAAAAAAATCACAAAGTAACTATTTGATTCAGAATCTTCAAGTCTGATATGAAGCTTGAAAAATACCATATCTATGTTATGAGCATAATGATAGCACAACTAAGCTCCAGAAACAAAAGAATCATCTTTAATGCTAGAGCCACCGAAGCTTCACATATTCTTTAAGTAGAATGAATTCATACGCACCAGTGTCAAAATAGTCCATAATTGCAGTTGCCATAGGACCACATATTTTGGTTTAGAAACTAAAGGACAAAGGAAATCTGAAAATCTACTGAGTTGAATGAAGAGAAACAAATTTAAATGCAATATCTGCTAAAAATCCATGAATGAATGCTATGAAATAGGATCAAATGGAATTTAGAAAGGAATGAAATGCAATAAAAAGGTGAATCTTGCATTTCATTCTTTTAATCAATTGTAACAAGAGAATGGTATAAGTGGGATGCTTCAGTCTATGTTTAACTCATTTTCTATTCTTTCAAATTCATCCAGTGAATCTGGCTTACATGCTCTATGTACTCTCTGTCGGGGTGCCCAATCTGCCTCATCTAGCCGCCACCATAGCACAACTAACCCAAACCCGACTGACATGTAAGAGTGGCAATCAATGTCGTATCATGTTAATCATTTCATAAACAACTTGTGTCATTCAAGTTGATGATATATAAAATATCTCTAAAGATAAAGTTATTAATATTTTTCAATTTTTTTTTGTAAACGGATCAAATATTGCCACTCATTTATATTTTAGAATTGTGCTATGTGATTTTCAATTTTATTTTTGTTAATCATTTATTTGGTCACTTGGGTTGCATCATGTTGTCATGTCATGTCATGTCATGTCTAATATTGCCAACTCTATCGGCCTACCTCATCCAATTGACACAATCAATCCACCTGACCCAGAGTTGTTTAGCTCGCTCAGCTAGATTGGCCTGCTTGGCCCACCTAACTTGACCGGTCCCACTAGTCTCTCCAATAAATTCCACCCAATCAGTCTTCTAGGCTTGTTGAGTCTGACCACCTCTTTCAACTCACCTTGTTCAATTGGTCCAACTAACACACCCAGTCTAATCGATCTCACTAGTCTATCCAACCCACTCAGCTTGCCCACTTTCCAACCTAACATTCCTGACAAGTCAAAATGACCCACTGACAAGCACGACTTGGTTCACCAGGGCCCACCTAGCCGCCCACCTAGCCTCCTAGCCCAACCAATATACCCGCCTACTCGGCTCAACCAGCACACCCAGCCCAACTATCTTAACTAGCCTAGCAGCCAATCAGTCATTTGTCTTGGTTAGTTTACTAATTTTTTTCTTATCTCTATTTAAATTTGGAATGATGACTTGTTAATGAATATTATACTTCATAGTAGAATGAAAATTTCCATCTATTTTACAGCAGGGAATGGATTGAGTCATTCCTTAGAATGAATCGTTCACCTTAAAATTATCCATCCAAACATTGGAATAGAATCATTAAGGATTGAACTATTTTCATTTAATTCATGTATACTAAACACAACTTATTCCTATGAGAATAATTTTGTTGGTGTCATTGAGTGGAAACATGGAATAATATTTACAGATTCACTTATGTTGGCATATAAATGTTTAGATTTCTGCATGCAAACTAGGCATATTGTAGACATGAAAATGTATCTTGCACAGGCAAAGTTTCGTTTGTGCCATTCTACAAAAACAAAATAAATCGTTAACTGACAATTACCTCTCTCAGTAACAATATCAGCAATTGCCTTCTCTTCCCCAGGTCTCACCACCACCAGAGCTCCAACATTGTGTTGTGTCATCTAGAAAAGGAAGAGATTAAAATTTCAATTTGTACAAAACTATTCAAGGGAAGTTGATTTTCCCCCAAGAGTGTGTAATTGTCATTTCTATGTTTGCAAGCCACTCAAATCCTATGATATTCCCATGACAAATAGTAAAAAAAACCAGGATTGTCTCAACAACATACAGATTTGACGGCATCATAAACAGTGTCATCAGTTGTGCACCACAGCCAGGAGCCATCAGCACTCTTCCCTTTAGCTGTGAGAATATCCAGGATAGTTGTGCTTTCAAATCCATGCTCTTCTAAACGTGATGGCAAAATTGACTCATAGCGGGAAAACACAGTTGGTAGCACAGAGGGGTTCATGACCCGAACGTGTTGGAGAACAGCTCATTTAAGAACATTTCCATGCAGCCATAGTGATTGCATTGCCCTCTGTATGATTCCTGCTGTCAACAATGTAGACATTAGGCTAATTAATTGTCTAATCTCAAAACAAAGCATCTTAAAGTAATCATTTCACGTGAAATGCTTCTCCATCACTAAGAAGTAAGAAAGAATATATGGTTCACAGAGTTATAGGTAGTATCTTCTTTATTCACTAAATCACCCTCAAATGCCTAAATAAAGCATTGCATAGGCAAACAATCAAACACAAACAAAAAGGGGGTAAAAGCCAAGGCAACTGGCAGCTACGTGCTTCTATTAATATCAGCATAGTGTAGAAATCAAAACCTCTCTAACAAATCGATAATTAACTGTTCTTCCAATCTAACCCGTTCCTGGTTTGCTTTCTCTATCAGTTAATTACTTCAAGCCCTAAGCCATCTGATTTAAAATCTCACACAAAAGGGGAAAACCTTCAAAGACACTTTTTACTATAAATAACTAAACGGGGATCAGATTGAAAACTAGACGAGCATGTAAAATCACACTTGGAAACTATTCCTTTTGGTTGTCCTGAAGACTTGTTTGATTGCAAAAATTAGAACTCAATGCCAAGTAAATCAAGGCAAGGAAAACACAGGGCGAGTAGATCCCAGGTCTCGATGCCAAGCAAAGATCAGACAATGAGGCCGGTCATCTTGTCAGATATCACCAGGTCATCTCCCGCCGTAAAAGGAGCCTTTAGCGCAAGATCTATGGCGACCAGCTCGACAACAATCCAACACAGAGATCGTCGGAAGTTACGAGGATTAGAACACTCACCTCCACCAACAGAAGAGGAGAGAAGAGAGACGCTCCTGCGGAGTGACTGAGAGAGGAGAGAAGTAGAGATTGGTGCCGAAGAAGGGGAAGGAAGAGATTGGGTGAAAAAAGAGGGTTTGGGATTGGGTTTAGTAAGTGTTTGGATCCGCTGCAGGACCACCACAAGAACTCCACCTGTCTTATCAACATTGCTTTTAATAACATATCATTGGCAATTAATATTTTAACTAATAAGATATTTAGCAATTAATTATTTAATAAACCAACAAAAGGAAGGGAGTTAATGTTGATACGTAACGTTGGGCGAATATCCAGAGCACACTATTTTAAATATATTCAAAAATGCCTGTCGCGTGCTTTCTTTCTTTTTTTTTTAAAATAATAATAATGATAACTGCCCTTTTATTTTCATTATTGTTATATATATAGATATTAGATATTGTTATAACAATTTTGATAAAACTATTAATACATAACCGAAGTCATAACTATCTTGTCCAAGCCTAATTAAGTTGGGTCACTTGCAGCTTGGCATGGTACGGAAAGTGTTATGCACGATCAGCGATACATGAGTTAGATTAAGTCCGACAGCCTGGGGGCGTAGCACAAAGGGTTCTAGGTGGTGGTTTATCATATTAGGACGAAAAGTCAATTTTAATGGGATTTATTTCTCATTGGGAAAAATATCTCATTTATTTAAGAAGCTGTTGTTTATCTTAATTTATCCATCTATATTTTTTAATAATAATCAATGATAATAAACTATCTAGGATAAATGCATCATCTTCAACCACGTTCGATGAAGTTAAATAATTATATTAAATAATGATTATATCCATTCCACATGTCTTTCACAATTTATTCTCAAGTCATATGCAGAAGGATAAATTATAAGGCATACATCCACCAAAAATTACTTCCTTATTTCATTATACTAAATTTGTCATCTTTTGACTAACTGAATAATAATTTCATGGGCACTCTATGAAGTCCAACAAGTGAGACTGTGACACCATTTTAGCTCTGTTAAATTTTCTCAGGGTAAAAATGAAAAACGAACTCTTTTATTAGAATTTTCAAAAAGGTCCTTTTTATTAATTATTAAAATAGTGTGCCTCCCACTTCTATAGTAAGTATTGTTACACCGCTATATTGACTGATGTTAATTTAAATTACATTTCTTAGTCACAGTCGGCTATAAATTAGCATAGTGATTTATCCTCCTTCACATAATCTGTAGATAAACTTTGAGAAAATGTCTGAGGTGAGTGTAATCATCTTTTACCGTAATATTAATTTGAATTAAACAAAATCTCACTTATGCACATGGTGTAAGAACTATGAATTATAATAGCTATAAATTCATAATTGTTACTGATCTTGTCCAAGAACATTGATGGATAAATCATTGTGAGTTGGCATTGATGTTAACTTGATTGGTAATCACTAGGCTATAGGAGGATGGTGAAGAGGTCCGATAGAACCTACGCAGAGAGAAGAGAAAAAACAAGAGGTTAGAAGGATGGCTAGGGGGTTCGCCAACGCTCAAGTTAGGGTTTCGGTGGGTTCCCCTTGTGATCCTTGTTTCTTACGCTTGTTGCCATGTTCCCTGAAATAAATGACCATTATAACTTATTTATTTTGGACCGGATAGCTGTGTTTTTTGCCTTTCTCACTATAACAACTATGTTGTCTGCGTCTTTAATGAATCACAACTCGTTGCTCTAATGCTTGATACTCGAGGTCATTTCCTATTAAGCCTAGGGCATTCGACATTTTAGTCAAGGAATTGAATAGGAGTCGGGAGTCAAGAGTTGAGAGTACCCATGTACAACTTTATTGACCTTTCAAATTATTGATCTCTTTAGCCAAGTGGCTTTGCTGATTGCTCCTATATTACTAATATTCTCCTCAAGTTTAGTCAAAGGAGATAAAAGGCTGATTGATTGGACCTGCATGACATAGCAAAAAAAGTCTTTATTTATCTTAATTCTTTAGACATGTGACAAAGACCTCATCCTGGGCATGATCTTTAATAAGATCTGTGCCTTAATTGCAGTCATGCCTCTTAAATGTGGGTCATGCTTTATCAGCCTCGAATTTACATGGTTCGAAGATTAGGGCTTCTACTCCATGGCGTGTCTGTAAGGTGGACGATCCCAATTCGTCGGTGGATGACTCCCCGGTAAACTCCGACTAACTCAAGTAGCTCCTTATGGGTGGAGAAACCTCGCCACAAACTCTTGTCCACAACCTTGGATTTCTAGAGCACTTGGTAGACTACTAATATAGGTTAACCACCTTTATTTCATCAACCTTGCTCAAAGTTCCCGAGCTCTCTTAAATAGAGCTCAGGTGAAAACACCCAAGTATGTTTCCTGCCACCAGTCGACTGCTAAGAATAGCAGTCGACTAGTCCCACGTGGAGATATAGCCGTTACACCCCAACAGCTAAATAGCAGTCGACTGCTACAGTGCCACTAGTCGACTACGTAGTTGACTGCTACAGTAATGCTACAGTAACGCTATAGTGCTGCTGTAGTAACATAACGTTCCCCTTCCCAAGTACATTTCTCTCGCAATCGGCCTCACCCGACTAACCTAGACCTAGCCTTCTCCATTAGCCTTGCGTCCCTCAGATGCTCCACATCCTTCACGCCTTGCCTTCAAAAGCTTCCTTCGGCCTCGGTCCTTTGTTATCGAGTCTTCCTTTGCTTGCCAAGTCACACTTGGGCTTACGTCGCCAAG
>JBBPFP011245939.1:0-10559 GCA_037974795.1 Kaempferia galanga
TTTTGATGTACTAATTCCCTACTATTAATTCTCTTTTTTCAACTATTCTGTTTTCCAATTCATCAACAGAATGTTAGCCTTATTCTGTTTTTCACCTATTCTATTAACTTAGCTAGGAAAAGAAAATAACAGAAAGAAGTAAATGATTTGCACCAAGGACGAGTTCCATCATAATGGTTTTAATGTGCAACCCAACAAGAAGAAATGCTTCCAGATCCAAACACGCCAGGATTTAACAACAACAAAAAAAAAAAAAAAATCAAAATAGCCAATGGAAACATAACAGGAAGACTATATAATAATAATAATATGTAATATCAAATCCATACTTGTGCATGTCTATCCAACAAACTCCAGGTCGCATGGATTCTATCACAGCATTATGTGCTGCAAGGACTGCCTGCATGCCCAAGAAAAGATTGAGTAGAATATGTCTAACAGTAATTTGTTTATCATGAATCACACCAAAACAGTAAAAATAGATTCTAAAGACTAACTGGAACACTAAAGTACTAAAAAGTTATGTGGAGCAGGGAACAAATAGTACTTACATTATAGATGGTAGCCTGGTCCTTGGTGAATTTGCCATTAACCTGAGATAAAATGGACATACTTATATCGCAGATTGAAATCCACAAGATTATTTTAAATGACTATCCTTCACTATTTTGAAACAAAGTGGTCAGGTAACGCAATTGACTGCCAAGAGTGAGATCAAATGCTTTGATGAACTGAAGTGTAGTGTTCACTTCGCATTTCCAACTAAATGTAATGTGCATGTAGCACTGTATGCATCATAACCATCTATTTCAATTGCAGTATTCTATTTTAAAGGTTATCTTAGAGGTCAGGTAATCAATTGGCTGCCAAGAGTGAGACCAAATGCTCTGATGAGCTGAAGTGTGGTGCTTCACTTCATGTTTCCTTCTAAAAGTATTGTGCATGTATGCACTGTGCAGTGAATCATATGTATTTCAAAGCGAAGTCTCATTTTTTTGTAACAATAAAGCTTATCTTCACTAAAGGGTCACTGAGGATAGATTTATTTACTAACAAAAACAAGAGGCACAGAGCAGCTTGATGTGGGATTTAGTTATAGAAGTCTTAGGAGCTAATGAGCACTCTCATCTAAGGAGCAGCTCCAGATTCAATGGTATCTCACTATGAGCAAAACTAATGAACTGTAATTTGATTTCAATAAGAGAGTATGGTAGGCTGTGATAGTTACAAAGAACTTAATGGTGTTTGTGATCATCAGGGAATTTTGTCAAATAAGACTGTTTTAAGAAAATATTAGACTTTCCTATTCAAATGTTTTTGCATAAATACTGTATCTCTTGCTTAGATCTTATTTTGCATTTGTTATCACCGAGTCATTAACTATTTTAATAGAATGCCAGTATGGAGATAATGTCCAAATACCTAACTTTGCTGGTAATTTCTCATCCTTTCACAGGACAATGTTGCTTCTTTTCATTCATTCCATTGTATTTTTCCAATTTTATGTGTTCAGTTTTCCTATGCACAGTGCAAGATCACGAAAAGTCTTCTAAAATTGTTGTCCAGAAAAGTCTCAATAGTTGGAAACTTTGGGGGGTTCATATGAACACAACAAACCTTGCAAATGTAGATTACGTTCCTGTGACGTTAGAATCCTGATGTGTCCATATTTTAACTATGTGTGCTAATTGTACTGAATTTGACAATAAATGTTAGTAAGTATTCTATTGTTGCAGCTTTAAAATATCAATAATGTTTAAGATCCTCAGTGATCAATCAGAAAAAAATATCTTTAAAAATGGCAGCTACAGGGTGAAGTCACTAATATTGCACAAGTATTTCCAAAGCATGATTAACAGAATCTGCACAGAACATATATCTCACTCTAACAATATATGCATGGCCTCTCAGTGAGGTGCTTGCCTTGTCACATCAGACCAAAACTTGCAAAATTTATGAAGCTTATAATCCCAATAAAATAATTCCATGTCAATCGGTAACCATTGCAAGAGTACGAGTCTCACCGGGAATGAGCATGTTATATCAGAACCATAAAAGTGATACTCGGCACCCATGTCAAACAGTGCCATGTCTCCATCTTCTAGGGTCTAAAAGAACACATCAAACATATCATCACGCCATTTTTGCAATTCAACAACGTGTGATGTGGCTAAATAACTTGTCAGAAATAAGAATGCCAAGGCTCACATAAAAATAATTTAAAAAAAAAAAGAAACAGGAAGAAGAAGAGAAAGCACAACCCCATGGGGATTTTTCACCTTAGTTGCTACTAATGCAAGAGTAAACACTTTAACATGTACAATCTTACTCTATGCTGGAGCAGGTTTTTCAGTGTTATTTTCCAATGTTTTTTTATAAACAGTACTATTTTGGTCAGATACAGAAAATCTAACACAGCTCAAGATGTCACACCTTGGTCTTAACCATGTTGGAACATTCACGAAATATTAGTCTACCATTTAATGGAAGAGTGCATGGAACAACACCCATGGATGGGCCCACACTGAGTTCACCAATTGCTGTTTAGCAGATCTAAGTTGCAGTATTCATACATCATATAAATTGTAGTTAATAACCATGTATCTGTCTGATTAATTTAATTACATTTTATTATTATGCTCATAGTCATCACATTCATACTACTTTCCATGTCTTGCCTTTCCAAGAACATGAGAAAGCCTTTAGGCCTTTGGTGGTTGAGGTCTCATTCTCTGCTAGGAGATTGCTCTAAAGCTAGATGAGATTTTGTGGAATTTGGATTCGTCTTTTATTTTATATTTTGGTTATATAGTTGGAGTCATCCACACTTTATTGTCCATATTTCTCTTTATTTACATTATTAATCATGTAAGAACTTTATTCGTACTATGCAGTTTAAGTTTACTTCAGGAAAAAAAATGAATTTAGGGAAAACAACATCCAAATAAAGGATACCAACCCTATCATTAGGTGCTGATGCATGGCCATAATGTAGAACAGCACTGCAAGTAAAACCCATATGAAAATTAAATAGCAGTTAGCAACTGAAAGGTTACTTTATGATGTCTTATACATGCATCAAAGGGAAATCAAATTGTAGAAATTTTCAATACAAGATAGAACAAGTATTAGAACATTACATTGAGACTTGAGAGTTGAGAGTACAAGTATACCCTTTAATTACTGATGTCATTTTGTTAAAAGATTTCTAATCCATTGTATTGCTAATTGCAAGTTGAATTGAGTAGTTTCATTCATCCTAACATGCAAAAAGCAAATATATTTTTCAAGCAATGGTTCACTAATACTATCTTCTGAAGTAGAAAGCTAGGAAAAGAGTCAAATTGCTAGATAGTCAAGGTAGTCACCATCAAGCTGTCATCATCAAACCGTGTTTGTGTGAACTATTTGGGGTTAACTACATAAACCTTATTCCACCATTGAGTTCTATCCAACGAGGCTGGAGAATGCTAATATTAATACCAAATAATATTGCAATTTAAATAATTGTAAAGAAACATTCTGATATTTTAGTACAAGGAATATGTAAGGTGATGTCCTTGTTTTTGCAAAAAATGCAAGCTTTAAGTTCTTTATATGAATCACTTAGTCAAGAATACAATGGCAATTCAATCGTTTGAAGTAAACAAAGTTTCAGTTTGTGACTTTAAAGAATTAAAGCTAGCAAATCAGTTAAACACCTGTTTTCACCAGTGGCACAAATACATGTATAGGAGCAATGCCTGCAACCACCGTGCATATAAACATGGTGCAGGAAGATGCTTTCTAACTGATATTCCTTCATTCCAACTCTGGCTTGCCTCATTACCTAAGAAGTTATATTAGTAACAATGAAGAGAATTAGCAATATTTTGCAAGAGGAATTCAAATAATAATTCAACAAAAAGCTTTTCCTAGCAACCAGAGTGAAAGAATAAGTAATAAATAATTAAAGCTTACTCATTAGAACCTATAAATAAGGGGAAACAGATTAAAAAAATAAAACTTTTAGTCTAAAAGATCAATTTTGTTTCTTTATTTTATTTCATATAATTTCTTTTAATTGTGATTTCAAATCAAATGTTCGTTACTTAAAGGGTTTTCAAGTAGACAATTATGAAATAGTCTACAAGTTCTGCTAAATAACTAATATTCAGCTATAATTCCTTTGAAACGAATGAAATGAAGAATAACAGTTTACAATGTTTGGTCTCTGAAATTGCTCTATAATTGCCACTTTAAGTTTAATGTGTACCACGGTATTGCTCCATTAAATGTAGATACCATTTGTACCACCAAGATGCTTCCATGGAAAAAATAGCAGGTTCCATGTTTTCGCCACTGTGAGCAGAAAAACAAACACAATCCAAGCAAATCTTTGCAGAGCCCAATAGCAGTCACTGACACAGAATTTTGTGAAGCCAAGGTGTGCATGAAAGAATACATTATGTCGTGTTATGCTACTCATGATGGTGAATGGAAGTATGAAATTAAAAAATGGCATAGGACTGGCAATAGATTGTGATTCAGATTATGCTTCTTATCTTGTTCAGCTTCTACTGGAATGTCCATACCATGCCTGACTTTCTCCCCAAGCTTGAAACAATGTAATATGAAGTGATACGATTCATACTTCATGCATCAATTTTGAAGAATCTTGAGGTTAAGAAAAGTTGTTTTCAGAAAGTTGAGTGATATCATGGATAGTGATCTAACAAATCCTTGTAATAGAATCCTCTTTGTTCACCAAAGAGCCAATCCGTCCTAGGGTTGGCATCACTATTATATAGCATGAAGATGCCTTGTTTGCAGTAATGTTTAGAATCGGTTAGTACTTTTTCTGTAATACAAGATAAAGTAAAGTATGGAGAGGAAACTGAAGCATGATCCAAAAGAATTCAGCATTGAAGCAAAAATCTGGGTCATAAGATATTTTTATAGTGTTTGTCTTTGATGCTGATTTCTGGGTCTTGTAGGCATGCTACAAGCACAAAGTAGAATTTGGGGTCACCACTACAAGTGATTCCCAAATTATTGGGTTAGATCATAATTATCATTAGGTATCATTTAAATTATTTTTAATTCATAAATAATTTACAAGACATATTTCATTATTAAAGCATTTAATGGTGTACAAAATGATATATAATCTCATGTGAAAATAATATCCTGAAGAATTAATTAAAAAATTGATTATAATTTTTTAACCATGATAGATTTGTAACATGATTGAAAATATGTGATGTATTTATCAAAAAGTGAAAGTTTGTGATGGATAGATTTGTTCTAACTTTAAAAGATCAAGACTGATTTAGCAATTGAGTAGAGTTCAGTACATGCAAAATTGAAACACCGAAGATAAGAAATTATGGTAATCTGGGTAAAATAAAAGTGATAAATTTACCTCAATATGAGCTTCTGAGCTTACATCATTTGCATACTGAATAATGTCAAGTTCCATCTTGGATTTAATAACTCGACACTCAGTCAGAATTGGATGTAGTGTGCTCAGATCAGTGTCAAACTTTTCAATGTCCTAGGGAAGATTGAAGGCAATGAAAAATGAATAACAGATAGGGCAATCATCACATAAAGAACAACATATGACTAAGTTGAAAATTTTAAAGAAAAACTAGTAAATCAAATGCAATAGAAACATTAAAAAAGTATACAGAAGTAGAGTAAAAACTTATTGCAGCTAAAAAAAGTAAGAAATAAAAACAGTCCATTAAGAAAACCAAAACTTACAAAAATAACAAATTAAAAGAAATTATGAGAGCAATAGTTTCATCTTCATCCACAAAATTATGCCATTCCATAAGGTCAGAAATGCAACATAATACTTAGGATGACTGCATATGTCTCTCACAATCTATGATTATGAGATACAACATGAAAAAAAATATTATAACCTATCTGTAAGTGGTGGAATACTTCCCTAAACAAAATTGAGTGAATCCACCAAATTCAAACAATTTATGGCCATGGGTTGGAAGTTCTACACTGGAAAAAAGGAGAGAGAGATGAAAAAGTAACTAAGTAAAGTTCATGCACCTCAATTTCAGCAGGCTTAGAGAAGTTATTACTGTCTGTATTAAGTCCATACAAGAGAAAAAGCAACGGCTTTCCTTGTTTATCAGATTGGCTGTGCAGCACTTGTACCAGCTCATCCACATAGAACACCATGTCAACCATGTACCTTTCCTGTTGGTATCAGAAAAAAAAAAAGTAAGGTTCATCCCACCAGTGTCGTCCAAGTCAAGAAATTAAATAAGATCACCTTGAAGAAAGAGGGAGGTTTTATCTCACCCAGCCAAACGGCATAATCATCTGGTAACCTTGGTGCAAACAAAATTGACTTTCCAGATGCAACATCCTTAGGAAACATCAGAACTCTCCATTATTACCAATACCATTTAAAGTATAAACCAATTGATGCATGAACAAAAAAATAAATAAATTAACTATTTTTGTGTGTGTGTGTGTGTGTGTGTGTATGAATAAATATTGTTATATCAAGAGGGTTTGAGTGGAAATCATTTCTTAATCTAGTCTCATTTGCCTACTTTAGGATTTCTTTCTTAATGTTTGTTTTATTTAGGTAGGTAGCTATGAAATCAGAGTTAATTTTGCTCATCAGCAAATGCTAATAAATAGGTTCTTTCAGATTTTCAATGAAATGAAAATAACTAATATCTTTCCTATCCAGAAAAGCTTTGCTTTCTATGTTGAATAGTTATGGATTCAGATGAGGCATGTTTGGTAATCAATAAGTTACACAATAATGAGTTATCTTTGAACATGTTCATATTCTCTTAAAAATTATGATTGCCCTTTGCACATGAATGTGGTAGTATTTTTTTAAGTATACACAATGGAGATTCCAATATGAACTTTAAAAGGTCATTCACGTGATCAGTGAACATTATATGTTTTTCTGTCCAATGCAAGCTACTATAACCACAATTAACCCTTCCACCTTGAAATCCATTTCATCCTTTACAGTTTCACCTAAAACTGATTTTCTACTACTTGATATCTTCGTAGAATGATCAACAGTATTCAAATGATTCAAATGACTGTATATTCAAGAGCATGCAAACAGAATGTATTCATTGCCTTGGCTATCACAATGTTTATGGTTTGTTTTTTGATCCAACAATTTTATTTCATCTTACAGCACTAAATATTCACTTGTCCAAACACAAGCATGGATAAAAATCTCTTTCCAAATCAAGTGATATGGCGAGATGTACCATTTGAACAATACGTGTAGACTGCTATATGAATGAGAAGGGTGATCCGTGGCATTTTTACATGTGGCACCCGATGTGAGCAATATGGAGCTTCACACAAGAGACACAAAGCATGGCACAAGCAATGACTGACAGTAGCAAAATAAATATAATGCATCAGGTATAGCATACATCCATGTATAAGTATAGGTCAGCACAATCATACCGGTGACTATATGTATCTTCTGTTAGAAGAGTTGGCGCTGACACAATATTGTTATGGACTGAGCCAAGTCCAGTATTAAAGGTGAGATTTATAAAATTACAAAAGTTGAAGAATCTTCATGTTATGTGTAAGTATTAACAGGCAAAAATTGCAGAAATGATAAAAGAGCTACAAAAAGATATCTAGTTTCTCTCTTTTGAAAATCATATAATATTATAAATGACTATGGATTCTAGTCTAGCTACTTAGACAAAATGTTCAAATGATCTTCCAAAATTTGATAGGTTGAAGATAACACATCCTAAATAGCTTCAATAGTTAGCCATGTTGTGTAAAACCTAGAAAATTAAGGAGTTCTAAAAGCAGAATGGCAAGGAAATATAGAGAAGAAAACTTACAATGGCCCCAAAAAAACCAGGCTCTCTTACTCCAAATAAGTAAGCAAAATAGCTCTCTTGCCTGAAATTGAAATAATTGGCTGACAACTTTTGTACATGGAGAGCGATTGTTGAAAATCCCAATTCATATTGTATCATACAATTCATACTGCTATGAAATGCATGAATTATGAAAAACATATCTTAACATGCAACAATTATATTCTATGATCTATGAATAAAAAGATGCCAAATGTTTAGATAATACTTCTCTATGTTAGATCTATATGATAAAAATTATAAAATAAGTAAATCTCTAGTTAATACCCAGTCCATTTGTACTTCCAAGCACGGGAATTTTATTCAAGTCCAGATCTATTACAAAAAGGTTTAGTAAGGAAGAGCATCAAATATCTTAACTTTTCTGTTACATGCAAATATTCGACAAGTGAGATGCACAATAAATTCATAATCTTTAGTGAAATGCTTTGTGACAGCACTAGAGATTATTGGAGAAGAATCAGGAGCCTAGAGGCTTATAACCATCGTACCTAAACATGCTGAGGAAGCATTCTCTTTTACTAGTTGCTACCCATTTCTAAGGTTTAATCCATTATACACAAGGAACATATTCATGGTCATCAAAGGTCAAGTTTGAAGAAATAGGATTTCTATCCAGGTCTTTTGATTAATTCAAGTGATGTACCTTGATTGTCTTACTAGGATCATGCTAGTAAAAGCCGTTGGTTTAATGAGACTTGAGATAGTCATATTTTGTTACTTCTGATAGGAAGTTTAACCATCAATGACCAAGCTATTTTTTAATTTTGTTTATGTTGTGCAAGGTTTGATCAGGTAGGAAGGCTTGTAAACCAGGTCTATATAAATTAAATTGCAGTTTCCGAGTCTAAATTAGAGAGGAAACAAGTAATAATTGTTGTATTGTAAATTCATCAGCGTGCAATTAAGTACAATTATTTTCGATCTCCAATGAAAGTTATCATACAGTAAGGATCACGGGTTCTCTCTTTCAACTAACATGTGCAGGGGAAATAAAAAATGGACATGTGTATATAAGCGTAGATGTAAAGCATCCAACATTTACACTTTCAAGGGAAAAAAGGAATTTTTCAAAACGTAGTCGCAAGCGAAAGGAAAACCACGCGCAGAGCAAGAAATTCACAGAATCCCAAACATAAACAAGGAAAACACAATCGATCCGCGAAATATTCGAAAGAGAGTAGAACCTGAAAAGCAGCGCATGATCCGAGCAGTATCTAGTCTGCTCCTCTCCGCCCTGGGGGGAAAAAAGAATGAAAGATCATACCAGATGCGATCAAAAGATTAAACATGCCCATGGACGAGCCGAGTCGCCAACCTGGAGCACCACGAACCCGCGGACGGGGCGAGAGGAGGCAGCGAGGTGGTCACGCATGGCATGCACAAGCTTATTCCGGTTAAGGGCGTGAAGTTCCATAGGGACCTCCGGCGGAGAGAGCACGGTGGCGCAGGACGCCATTGGTACGGCTTGATCGGCCGACCCAAAGTGAGCACCCTGATGGAGCTTGATCTGCTTATATCATCATACAAAGACGCAAATTTCATTTGACCCCAGGTTTTTACCCTTTTTGTAAAGACGTCCTTTAAGTTTGAACAACTTCTCATATATAACCTTTGACGGCACGGGGTCCTTTAAATTTGAACCACAGCTTTTCTTAGCATGTAAGCAGCTCTGCGTTTGCTAGACGTATCTTTGGATGGATATTCAATAGTTTGAAGGGGTGGTTTGACGTAATAAAATTACTATCTGTTACGGATTTCAACAGTGTACGATAGATGCAATGAGATCCTTCGCTAAGACTATTTTAGTCTACATAGTTCAGTGATTGTTTAGGGTACGCATTGGGTTTCACCACCTTAGTAGACCCCGCTAGGGGTTCAACTTTATTTATTTATTTTTTTTTTTTTTGTTTACACTCTTGGTCTTTAATGATACTGTGACAAAAGAGATAGTTTGAAATTTAGTTGGTTCAGAAGTAAGAGATGTACTTTGGACATCCTCATTAACTATATTTGAATTGTCCAAATAGATTTCTCGTTGAGGTATCATAAATGCAAGTTTATATTTTAAAATTATGTCCACCATTATTCTCCATTTCGACGGTAGCTCTTCTCTTTAGTATTGCTGATGCAATTTAGGCATGTTATACCGTAGATCTATCTTTCCCATATAATTGAACTAACTTTTCATAATTTCGAGTAGATTGCTCTTCCATTCGTCAACTGTTGATTTTATCTATAAGTTATAATATAATTGCATTAAACATTCATTCATAAAATAGTATCATAAGAGAAAATCAATTATAGTTATGCATGAAACGCCCCTCAATTAGTTGTTGCCAAACTTCAGGTTCAGTAATGAAGAATTCTGCGATGGGATTCCATCCAAAACCACTCATACCATTCTTGAATACATCATAACATGAAAACCAATATCTGTTTAATATGTGTCATGAATTTTGAATTCTATCCTGATCGATAAATTTATGGGGAAATTTTTCATACAATTCATTCACAATATTTTCAAATGCATGTGTATTAAAGGTTCCACCAACTCTATTGCCTATGTTATATTGGTTCAAATATGGAGGATCATTGGTCTTTTTTTAAAAAAAAGAAAACATATCGAGTATGTAGCGGATTTGAAATTAGAAGAAAAAA
>JBBPFP011246048.1:0-10558 GCA_037974795.1 Kaempferia galanga
GTTGAAAGAGAAGGAGAGAGGAAAAATAAAAATAAAAAATATTGTAGAGAGAATAATGAAAGAGAGGAATGAATAAAAAAAATTGATAGATTTGTTATAAAATTAAAATGATAAAAACACATGAAAAAGTTTACTTTGAATTTTCGAATAACGTACAACTTAATAATTCTGAAATTCCACAAAAGCTATTTAGTAAAAATCCGAATAATGGACTGTTCATCCCCTAACTGGAGTGCACAGGCTACAGCAGCAACAGCCAGCCAGCGGAGCAGCTGCTGCTGCGCTCAGAACGAAGCAGCAAATCACGTGCCTCGTCTCCGCTCCATGTTCACGCATTCCGGTGTTTAGGGTTTGGTGGCAGAGTCAATCAGACTATGATTCTTCTGGAGTGAGCGAAGCCCCTCACTCTATCCCTTCCGTCACGCTGCTCTGCTGCGCGATTCATGGCTTCCTCCGTCGCGGCCGCTGGCCCTTCTTCTACTCCTCCTTCCGCTTTGAGCAGTCGCGGAGATGGCGGCAGGAAGGAAAGGAAGGAAGCGCTGGGGTGGATCGAGTGGTTCAGAGGATGGTGCGCCATCGTTTGGGAATTCCTCTTCCAGAGGATCGCCGCCAGCCACGTAGAGAACCCGTTGCCCCTCCCGCCGCTTGACGACGTTACCTGCATCGTCACCGGCGCCACCAGCGGCATCGGCCTGGAGATCGCCAGGTCCTTCCTCTCGTTCAAATAAGTGATTCTTGGAACTGCTAGCCTTCTTGCATCCTAGTTATGGGCTCGATCTTTCGTTTAGGCAAAGCCCTTCATTTATGGTGTTATTGAATGGTATCTTGCACACTGACAAGTGATAAGCAGTCTGAAGATGTGGATTAAGGAATGCGATTTCTTTCTTTCAGCTGATGTTTACGTTCAAATAGATGCTCGTTTTATTTTGGATCATAACAAGTGTCCTTGGCTGCTTATTAGGAATGCATTTTGTGGAGGCAGCTAGTCCTATTTACGTTGGATGACATTGCTTTGTTATAAATTGCTCAACGAGGAATTGGTGACCAGTTTGGACACGATGTTGCATCTTGATTCAAATTTGCCACCATTTCTTTTCCTCTGCCCATGAATGGTACTGGAGAAAAATAATTGACACCACAACCATCTCTTGATGTCTTACTGTGTAATTATGGCAATTCAACTAGTCATCAAACAATTTGATGCCCATATTATTTGAATTTGTCCACAGAAAGTCCAAATTATGGGCGGGGCGTTCAAAATTATGGATAGAAATATTGCTCTGTAACGTTTCTGTTATTGTTCTCCTATTTTGTTCATATCATATGCTATTTGGTTTGGCTATATTATTTGCTAATATCCAGGTTTTATCATAATTTGAATGTGCAAATTGCAAACTATATCTGATTTTGATATAGTTTTCCGTTGCATATGTTTTTATCATGGCTTATCCTTTCATTAATTTAGATTAATTGGTTGCCATAAACAGGCAACTTGCAGAGTCAGGAGCACATGTTGTAATGGCTGTAAGGAGACCGAATTTGGCTCATGAACTAATCCAGAAATGGCAGAATGACAAGTCAGAGAGTGGCTTACTACTTAATGTTGAGGTATATGCAACTGAGAAGCAAAATGCAAACAGATCCCTGTCATCACCGCTTCATAAATTATACAAGTTGGGGTACCTAACTATTGTCGATCTGGTTGTTGGCCACTATAGAATTATGTTAATCAACATGTTGGTTTTCTTTTTAATTTCATCTTGCAAGTTTAATGAGGTGGGCCTTACCATCTCATAATGAAAGAAGCATTCTTATCTATCAAGTGAAAATCTTTTGCTACAATTTGATTATCTCGAGTGGTCTCAAATTCTAAATCCCAGGTGATGGAACTTGATCTGCTCTCTCTTGATTCTATTGTAAGATTCGCTGAAGCTTGGAATGCTCGGAATGCACCATTACATGTGTTGATCAATAATGCTGGCATTTTCTCTATTGGAGGTTTGAATCATTTCTACCTGTTGATAAATTTCAGTAATTTCATGCAAAATTGTAATAATTCCTTATGTTAGTTCCCTAAGCATGTGAACTTAAAAACACTAAATTCAACAGACGAAATGATTTGTCATTTTTAGTCTGTGCAACGACAATAAGCCATAAATCAAAAGTATTTTTCTTTGGGATGATAAAGCTATAAATGGACTTTTCTAATAAAGAATTATTACATCACCAATAAGTATAATTTTGACATATGTTATAGTGTGAACTTTGAACGAATAATCAATCATTTAGAATGCATCAAGTGATTCTTCCATGTATACTCAATATTTGATACCCAGTCTTTATATCTACTTTGATTTATTTTACTTTTTAAGACAATTATCCTTAGTTCTCAGATACAACTTAATACTTGCAAACTGCAAGAACAGGATTCCTTATGTTGCCCCACCCTCTTTGGGCACTGAATTTTTTAAGTTAAGTCATTTCAAGAGTATGATTTTAGAATTATTCTTCAATTGTTTAAAATAGAAAATTGAGCAAATAAACTGCTGATTGTCCGTGCCTGTTGGACAATTTCTCTAAGGGAATCTTGGATTCATGTTCAGCTCTAAGTATTTGAATCTATGAAATAGGGACTCGATTAACATGTTAACAAAGAAATATTCTTTTCTTATTTATTGGTTCCATTTCATTTTTTTTTCTTTTGATTATTTGGTGTTGGATCATAGAAATTGGTTTTTTCTTGCTTGTCCATGTTTCATGGTCACACGATATATAGTACCAGCTTTATCCTGGAGATGGATCATACCTAGTTTGTACTTCTGTTTTGATATCACTTTTTTCTTCACAACATATACTAACTTTTATAGCGTGGAGAAACTTTCAATGCATGCCAGAATGCTAGAATCTGCACATTGGCTTTGTAATAAGTGTAGTCATTGGTATATTGTAAAATATGCTTGACCTGTGTATGGTTTGTTGACCAGGATTTGACTACCCATTTGTGGTTTGCAGTGGGTTGATGCCCTTCCATGCTTGTCTTTTCAAGAACTTAGACCTTGTAGTTACCAGATCCACCCTACATACTAATATCATCAGTAAATCCTTCGTTTCAGATGTTAGCCACTTTACTGTTGGAGTAGGCATGATGAATGCTCACTGATTGTGTCCTAAATATGCCATAGGATAAATTTGTTGGTCCATTGAGCTTTTGCCTGATCCCGAGTTCTGTTTGTATTTTAGTCTGTTTCAAATTATTATCATTGGTTTTTTTATTGACCCCATCTAGTTGAATGTTGATAAAATTTGTTTTGCATGGAGAAGGCAGCTTAGATTGACTATTCTTAGGCTTTGATTCATGGTGGCATCTCTGGTGCACATGGTGACCCCATCACATTTCTTCTTGAACAATCTCCAGTTCTCTGTGTTATTATATTCTGGACCATTTAAGCCCTGCTGATGTTATTGTTAGTGATTTTGTAATCTATGTGTAGATCTAATCTTGTATGGATTCCATGTGCATTTCATAGGCCCACTTAGGTAAACGAAGTTTGCTTTTCCAATTTTTAGAAGATTACTATCTTGATATATCCTTCATAAACTGTAGTTGTTTGAATGCATATTGGTGGAATCTTCTGCATGCTTAATCTGTTTACAATTTCTGCAGACCTGATACTTGATGATAACTTAGCTAATTTTTCTTAGAACCTCAGCGTATTTCCAAGGATGGGTATGAGGAACATTTGCAAGTAAATCATCTTG
The DNA here is from genome assembly GCA_037974795.1 of Kaempferia galanga. Lineage (NCBI taxonomy): Eukaryota > Viridiplantae > Streptophyta > Magnoliopsida > Zingiberales > Zingiberaceae > Kaempferia > Kaempferia galanga. The sequence goes on from JBBPFP011246048.1 coordinate 3,760, forward strand.
CCCCAGCATTACTTTCATTGTTGCTTTTTCCATCACTTCTCCGAGGATCTCCAAGCAGAATTGTCAATGTCAATTCTATTGTAAGTTGTATGTGAATATTGAGAACACAAGTATAAATAACTTTCTTATCAATTGCAACATGTAGTTGGTATGTCTCAATTTGTCTTACGTTTGCTTAGAATTTATTTATTTAGATTGTCTTTTTACGATTTGCGGAGACAGGGAATATAAAGCCTTGAGGATGATTTCTGAGAACATTTACTCTACCTTTTAAGCACTTTCTCATTTCTTTAAATTGATCAGGTCTCTTCTAGATCTTCTATATAACTTAGGCTTCTGTTTGTTCTTTAGATGCATTATGTGGGTTTTGTGGACACAGAGGATATGAACATGACTAGCAGAAGGCGTAAATTCACAAGTTTAGATGCTTACTCAAACAGCAAACTTGCACAGGTAACTGTATTGAACGTCTGATGCTTTTTAAAACTCATTTTGTAATATATGTCACTTTAATTTCTGCCAAAGGTGTGTTTGGTATACTATAATTTATGACTTTTTAAAGTTTCTAATTAAGTTAAAAAAAAAATTTAATGCCATTTGAATCATAATGCATCTTTTGTTCTTTAAATTCTTGACTGTTTGAGTTAACTGATGTTGCATCTTCTGGTTTAGGTGAAATTTAATAGCATCCTTCACAAGCGGATACCTGCAGAAGCTGGCATCAGCATTCTGTGTGTTTCTCCTGGTGTGGTTCATACCAATGTTGTGAGTCTGTATTTCATAAATTTCTTCACTATGTTTTAGCATTACATGACTTTTAAGTTTGCGTTTCCTTTTTATTTTTGATTTAGTAATCCAACGACATCTTCCATGTTGGTTCTGGCAAATAACTCATGTTGCCCTACAAAATAGACACAAAAGGAACTAAAGTTTTCTTATTAGGCATTTCTACTGAGGAAGGCACCCATCTTACTAGGCACTCTATTTGATTTACATAAGCTGCTAACTAAATTTAAACTAGGCACTTCATTGCATATTGGCTAAAGTTTAATAACCTTTACGTTTCCCTATTTAATTGTTCTAACCTTGATTCCAGAAGATGCAACTTGGGATGCCAGTATCCATAAGTGAGAGACATTCCAACTTTTGAGTCCCTGACAACATTGTTGTTTCACTGTTAACTTGTGGCACCTAATGATGTTCACAACATACATATTTTCAATCTGCAGGCAAGGGATCTACCGAAAATCATCGTAGCAGCATACCACCTAATTCCATATTTCATATTCAGTGCTTTAGAAGGTAGGAAGTTTTTCAGTTGGCCAAGCTCATTCATTTTTTCGGATGACTCCTATCAATAAAGAAAAAACCACTTGGGCATTGTAGGTTCAAGAAGCACTTTGTTTGCAGCCACTGACCCACAGGTCCCAGAATACTGTGCATTGCTGAAGTCTGACGAATGGCCTGTATGTGCCTACATCTCATTTGACTGTCGCCCAACGAATCCGTCTGAGGAAGCCCACAACTTGGAATCTTCTCAGCTGGTTTGGGATAAAACATTGGAGTTGATCGGCCTGCCATCTGATGCACTGGACAAGCTCATTGAAGGGGAGCCAGTACAGTGCCGATACGCTTCAAAGGTCGAATGAAATGACACGATTTCCACAGATTGTTTTGCGCCTTCACTAGTCAATAAGATTCACAATTAGGGGAGTTGGAATTGCTATCATTTTAGTGTGCTTTATCCATTAAGGCCTTCGTTGTAATTCCTGTAATGCCGTCTAGTGTATGAATGGTTAACAATCTTTTTCTGTGATCCGTGACGTAAACTCCAGATTCCATGGGTCAGCAGATGTAATGGTTTTACCAACGTTATGTTAGATTGGTTAATTATTGATTAGAGGGCAAATATGACATGAGTTTTTTTGCCGCGCCAGTTCAGATTCGTAGAAGGGAAACCCGACAGCTGATTCTAATAGAGGCAGTGAGAGATGCCTCTGGGAAGTGGTGGAAAGAGAGAGATCCTACTTCAAAAGCAGGCACTGAAAAGATACACAAGAAGGTAGAGCATCAACAGTTAGCGGATTGCTCAATTCCTTACGAGGCAGGAATTAAGTTGGTCTTAAGTAAGTCGAGGTTGCATTAGAGGAGGAAAGGAATAGGGCTGCCATTTCAAATTAAAACTTCCAAATTTAAATTTTCTAACTTAATCTGCCCCAATGGCAACCATGTCATTGTTCAAATTCAAAGACAACTAACCCTCCGGTATTTTCCTTTCTGTGCAAAGTAAATTTAATAACGCTGACCGTTTAAATAGGCTTGGATAGGCCCGATTTATCTCTAGTGGTTAGTAAAAAATTTTCACAGGACTAGACTAATTATCTGTATGATTACTCAATTCGAAGAGTTGGATACCTAATACTAACTAAAAAATTTAAAGACAACTAGCTCCTAGGGTATTGGTGCAGCGGCAAGATACCTTAGGATGATTGACCTAAGAATACTGGATTGATGGGCTGCCCATTGCATTGTAGTTGATGAAAATTTTTTATAAGGCTAAACTGATCATTTTAAAATTAATTCAGTATAAATTGAATTTTTTTATAAGGCTAAACTGATCATTTTAAAATTAATTCAGTATAAATTGAATATACGATGACAACTAAAAAAATTCAAAAATAATTAGACGGTTGCTCAATTCCTTCCTTGGAAAAGAAATTAGGGTGTGAGTCTAGGTTGCTTAAGGGGAAAGGAATAGAGTTGCTATTTCAAACTTAAAACTTCCACATTTTAAATAACTTAATCTGCACTGGCAGTAAGATATTTTAACGATTAATCAGACATTTAAAACTTTTAGCACTACAGAAGTAATTTTCTTCACAAACCTAAGAACATTGCCAGTTAGATATCGAATGAAAAACGTTATCTGTTAGATATTGAATGGCGAGCACTTCCTCATTTATTTTGGTGATGAGTAAAAAATTTTATAGGATCAGGTCACCTTCAAAATTAGTTGGTTCGGAGCTAAATGCCTGAATTTATATAAAAAAAAATCAAAAATAAAAAAACACCCTAAACTGTAGTGCAACATTAAGGTGCTCATGCAATCTTCCAAGCACCCACAATTCAATACCCAACTATAGCATAATATTATAGAACATTTTCCTCCAATAAGATGACAAGCTTGGGATGCTAGGCTACTAGGCCGCCTGTTGTGAGCATTTCTAGATTTAACCTAATGTTGGTGGAAAAATTATGTGAAACTAGGTCAATCATCCCCAAGGTTAGTAAGCCCGAAGGAATGGATACTTGGTGCTAACTAAAAAAATTCAAAGATAAACTCATCCCCGAGGTTATGGTGCAGCGACAAGACGCCCATGCAGTCTTCCAAGTACCCACAGTTTGATTTCAAACTACGAGCACTTCCTGATTTATTTTGATAGCTGGTGAGAAATTTTTGTAGGGTCGGAGCTGTCATCCTACGATTAGTCGGTCCGAATGGCTGGATACATGATGATAGCTAAAAAAAATCAAAGACCATCACGAGTACTTCCTAATTTACCTTAGTGGCCGGTGAGAAAATTTTATAGAGCGGACAAATCACCTTCAAGATTAGTCAGTTCGAAGAGTAACATACCTGGATTACAAAAAAAAAAAAAAAAAAAAAAAAAAAATTCAAAAAACTTTTTTTAGCTAGCACTAGGTATCTAGCCATTCGGGTTGACTAATCTTAGAGATGACCGACCTGATTCTACCAAAATTTCCCATCTACCATCAAGATACATTTGAAAATGCTCAAAATAGATGACTGACCTGGTCCCACGAAAATTTCCCATCTACCATCAAAATAAATTTGAAAATGTTCATAAACAGTCCTATATCTTAGGTTTATCATCCAACAGAAGGAAAATGTCCTACTTTAGTGTAGTTAGGAACCGTGAGTAGTTAGAAAATTACATGGATGCTCTGCCATTGCATTATAGTCCGGAGGGCAAAAAATAAAATAAAATGAAATAAAATAAAATAAAATAGATAAATAATAAATTCAAAGACAAACTTTACCTTTTCCGTTACAATCCGAGAATTGACGAAACATGATTCAATTTGAAAATGCAGGCAAAATTACCGAGACTGTTTCCCATACAATAATAGCTTCCTTCATTGTAGCGATAACTCCAACTTACAAGACAGCTTGGCGAATCCTATACAAATTGATGCTCCACAAGTTACTGGTATATCTCAGAAATTTGTATGGAAAAATGATTGGGATCTCAAAAGAATTAAAGATCCTTCCATTTAAGCGAGTGAGGACAAGCAACAAAAATCATCAGAGGAAAAGAGACCTTCAAAATGCCCTCTGCAAGATCATCCACACATGCAGGAGGAAGCATAAGCCCTGCCATTTCGAATTAGCACAGCCATTCTTTGATTGCTTTACCACTAGCAATGAACCTTCCGGGATTCTTTCGATCAATTCTCATTGGACTACTTGTCCGAAACATTATCTCGCTAACCAGAATTTTAATCGGAGATTGTCCCCTTCTCTGACTATGATTCCCTGTTCCACAGATTATGGAGATCTCCAATGGCACTGCATTCTCCTTGGAGAGCCGCAGTCTCAGCTCCCGCATCCAATTCAATAGGATTATGTATGCTGAAGTGACATGAAATCCATGCAAATCCAATTTCGACCCTGAGGAAGACCACTCCAAGTTATCATCCAAAACAGACGAAGCAATCAGATTCTTAACCAGCAAGGCTTCGGTGCTTGACGACGACGAAGGCGAGTCGGCCTCCAGCTTCTTCAATAGAGCATCAACCGAAAGAGGAAGAGATCTTGAATTGGACTCCGAAAAGGAATGAATTGTTCCTTTTGAGCAAATTGAAAGAAGCGCGGGGCAGGAATTCAGCACGCAATTGAAGGTTCGAACGGAGAAACCAACGCCCAAAGCTCTCATTTTTTCCATCCAGGAAACCATTTCCGAGAGCTTGCCATGGTGGCCGTAGCAAGAGAGGGCAATGTTGCAGCATACGGTGTCGATTTCTGCTCCTGCGTCTTCCATCGATCGGAGAATCGTTCTCATCTCTGAGAACAGACCCAGTTGGCCGTAGCTCTGGATGATCATCTTGAATTCCAGCGGCGATGCCTCGAATCCGGAGGATGCCATCTCGTTCAGTTTCTCCTCGGCGTCGGCGGGCTTTCCCATCGAGCACAGGGCTTTGATCGACGACCCGTGGAACCGCCTATCGGAAAAGGGAATCTCTTGCAGACGTTCATAGGCCGCGTGGAGAGATTGCGTCAGCCCTTGTTCTGAAAACGCATCGATGAGGTCGCAGTAGAAGAGGGCGAGGTCTCGGGATGCGTTTAACCTCGCAACAGCGTCCGAGGCTAGGGTTTGGGCCTCGTCGTAGCGGCCTTGCTTCTCGAGCACCGCGATTACGCTGGCGGCCAGCTTTGGCTTCCATTTGAACCAGCTGGCGTCGCTGATCTGCTCGTAGATCTGCACAAAGGAATCAAATTGCATACTTTCCAAGACGGGAAGAAGATCTCAAACCTCAAAGGAGGGGAATTAGAAGAGAGAAGATGAAGGGTCTCACGGCGAGAGTGTAAGGGGAGGAGAGGTAGAGGAAGCGGGAGAGGGCGAAGAGGGCAGCTGATTTGGAGGACTTGGCGAGGAACTTGCGAATGAGGCGGTGGGCTGCAGCAGAGTCGTGGGGAGAGGCAGTGTGGAGGGCGGAGAGGAGGCGGTCGGCGTGCTTGCCGCTGCCAGGGAGGGCGGCGCAGCGCAGAGTGGCGGAGGCGGAAAAGGAGGAGCCCGCAGCCGTCCAGATCAGCGCCATCACGTGTCCGTTGAAGCTCGCACAGGCACTTGGAGCGGAGAACGATAGGGTTTTCTAATTATTATTATTTATTTATTACTAATACTAATTATTATTATTTCGAAATTTTCATTTTGTTTCCCATCTTTTGAGGATTTTACAATCCATATGTTGTTTAAATTTTCGCGACAATATCGGGAAATTTATCAAATTTAATCATATATTATTCCAAATAGTACGATGTCATCGGTTGTGATCCTGCCTGCATTCGTCCGGATGGATAGTTGGAAACACAGCTGAGCTGGCGTGTCGGAGAAGGCCGAGCTGACGCGCCAAGAGCTGCAGAGGTGGAGGCTGGATGAGTTGGAGTGAGAATGAGTGCTGCGCCCGAACGACCGAGAGTCACGTCTGTTCGTCTGTCATGTGCCTTAAAGCAATCGCGTAGACAAACAGAGCGTTAGCCACCAAACAGGGGAGGGGTCCTCTTGTTTGGCACTCTGATGCTCAAGTCAGTAGTGATTCCTCCCCACAGAAAGTAGTAAAGAGCATAGTAGAAAGGGAGAGTAGTTATTTCTTACGCTTGTCCCCCTGTCGTGAGTGCCAAGGACCCCTTCTTATAGATGGCTCTTTGTCATTGGGATGCGTGCGAAGGCATTACCTCAATTAATGCGAGCACGTTCTAGTTAATGCCGGCACGTCCTAGTTAATGACGGGCTGCCACGTATGGGCTCTGATGCCGAGGCGCATCAGGGGCGTTGCTTTAGGACACGCGTCGAGGATCCATGCGGCTGTGGCCGTCTTCCTCTGATCATTGTCGAACAAGCGACCCCGTGTGATTGGGCTGAACCCAAACGCACGATTGACCGAGCGGAGCTCCTAGGTCATCTGATGCTCTGAACTGGCCGAGTCGCCTACGTGCTCTGGCAGAGTTCAGGAATGTTTTGGGGAGTCTGATCTCAGACTCTGATTCGGGAGGTCT